>JAGSMT010000306.1:0-145648 GCA_029286875.1 Lamproptera curius
TGCCTAATTAATAAAAAATGTTTTCAATAATAACAATTATTTATCCATTTAAAAATCATATAGATATTAGCTTAATCTAGAAATTATTATTTGTTTCATCTTGAAATCTAGATTGATGTTGAAACTAATTTCTGGCTACCACCTCCACAGTCCGTAGTCGTAGTTTCGAACCTAGAGCATCAAGAACTTTTCATTTTTGGTTGGAACAATGCGAACTGCTAGCCCGATTGTGTGTCAAGTAAATTTGATGATTTAGACTTATAGACTATTTGTTACTGATTTAAATAGCCAATTCATTATGCAAGATCGTTTTATGCGCTGACATTAAAAAAATATTGTTACTAAACTAACAAATATAAAATTGACTTGATCATTCGTTTTTGGTAAATTGTTTGTACTACTAAGACATTTGTGTAGACGTCAAAATTCTCAACTAAAATAAACTGTAAAAATATTCTCCTGCTTTAATATTTTACATACAACAATCTCATAGAAAATTTATTGAGTCCTCGCAGGATTCGACCTTCGATTTCCACCACAAGCACGCGCCTGACCACTGAGGTTACGAAGACAGTTACAGCATAGCGGTGGCAGAGCATGTATACATCACAGATAATGTCTTTTATTGGTACTCTATTATTAGGATCATAGATTTATATATTTTACAGGATATTTCGATAGCTGCAGTAGCTGATACAGAATAATAATTTATTGCTGAAAATATAAAAGCTTGGACTGAAAAAATCGTTCTGTTTCACTTAAGTAATCAATTATTATTTGTTAAGTATTAACGTTTTAAGCCCAGTTTTTTCCATTAAAATTTTATTCCATTTCCGTGGGTTTACAAAATATGTTATTAAAAATTTAAATAAATGTGGATGATTATTTACTAGAATTTGTAACTTATTTATAAGGGCGATGGTTAATAATATGAATAGAAAATACCAAATTTATTTATTTACATACTATGTATTTAAAGATTTTACATCTTTTAAATCAAAAGTTTGTGTTTTTTATTAGAAAACCACTAGCTAACATTTTATTACATTATCCAACTAGGATCATGTAATAAAAAGGAAGCGCTCCATGACAAAATATGTTTTCATTGCAAACCACGAACCATTCACTCATACTTCCGGCTGCCGGGTACTCTATTATTCCCCGGATAAAAGCTTTTCGCGAAGTATAATTCTTTTTTCATTCAAAATCAAGTCAATTTAAAATTGAATCATATTCTTTCTCAATATGTACGTACCAAAAATATCTTGCCAATCGATTTAATCTTGCCATTTTTAGTGCTACCAATAACTTCAATAGTAATTTGAATCCGTGCCAGCTTATCAACCTTTTTTAAATAACATACAAGAAAATATGATGAGAGTGAAAAACTGTTTAAAAAGTATATACAATAGGTTAAACTACCTCCGTAGCCAAGTAGTAAGGGCGTGTGCTTTAGAAAATGGAGGTAATGGGTATGAATCCTATTAATAATTATAAACGTATATATAATATATCATTAACGTTCCTAGTTGGTTCGGGCAATTTGGGCTGATTACCCAATTGTCTGAAGAGTAAGAGTTATTCTCAGACTCTCTCTCATTATCCTTTTCCAAACCGGCGGTAGCGTGTTTGACAATCAATAAGCAAGTGTACACTTCTGTTTCAAATAAAGATATTTGAATTAGAATAAAAAAAAATCATCTTTTTTTTTAAAACATGGGATAATCTTTAGTAAAATATATGGGTTGTTTGGACACTTTAAGATATGAAAGAGTTAAAATGCGGCAGAGACTATCGGTGGAAAATTACGTGCAGAGAGCAACTTGTTATCTATTTATAATGCGCAAAACTGTTTGAAGTTTGTGATTCTTTTTTGTTAAAATTCCACTGTTTCCTGTTTACTTAATGATTCACCACCTATGAAAAAGTCTATACAAATTTTGTTAGTGAATGACCATTTGATAATCAGATCGTCCCGTTATCTTTAAGCAAGCTAGACGCTTGCTTAAACGTAACTTTGTTAACTCAAAGTGCAGTCTGTTTGTTAAATAATGACGCCGCTTGTTCAATAGTTTTACATTTTGAGTACTATGCTTATGACAGTTTAATGATAAAAGTAAAGTTTAAAACCAAATTAAAATCCATTTTAATCAGTGTTTCAACAGGAAAACCGATAAAATAAATTTTATAATTAAATGTTTTAAAAATCATTTCTGAAAATTAATTGTAAATTTTACACAAAGGCATAATTGTAGAAATATGGCTATAAAATTATGATACACAGTAAGAGAATAAATAAAACATAATTATAATAAATGTGTATAATGCTTAAATACAAGAAGAAAACAATTTAAACGAAAACAAATGCTCTTTTCCGTATACATTTAACATAAAAAGGATGAAAAAAAAGAAAAGAAAGGTTTCCTTTTATGACACTGCTTTAATAAAAATTGGACGGTACAAAGTATAAAAAGGTAAAGAATTAAAATTAACATTTAAAACTCTCTTATAATAATAAAAGACATGTCAGTTTCAGAACTTAAATAAATATAAATAAAAAAATCAATCTTAGATAGAAAACTGTAATTGCTTGTGTGTGTTACAAGCAGGAATTCGAAAGTTAGGGAAATTTCAGAGTTAGAACTTTATAGCGTTATTGCCACCGCAAAACTTTACCGATTTCTCTTACTTCAATTTATTTAATCAATTATTTGGATGATGCTGTCATCATTCTAGATACTGTTAATGTTTAACTAGACGTTCTTTTTGTTTTCAGAACTTATAGTTACGCAATGTAGAAAAATGAAAACTAGATTAATTATATGAAAAAATATAATCATCCTACAATGGTTACTAAATATTCTTCCTAGAATTTCATTATATAGCCGTAATAAAGGCTAATTAAATGATCAATTAAAGGTGCGAGGCACGAGAATATAGTATGTTGAGCATACTAACAAGCTTTCACACAACAAAATTTTGCAAATAACTTTAGAACTATTTAAATCACGCTTATATTTTAAAAAAAATACGTTCTCGCTCACATTCTCCAGGTTTTTGATTTCCCTCTGACCTTGAAAGCCGAAAGGTGCGTTTTACTATTTAATAATTATAAAAATAAAATAAAACAAACGTGGATTAACGCAATGGAAATACGTTAAAGTTACTTTAAAAATAATGGGAAAATCTTCTAGAAATAGTAAGAAAGGGCAATATTACTTCCTGTCGCTTAGGATCTCCGTGTCAAGGGGCCACGCTTGTTACTCATTTGTTCCTGGTATCCATTGGTTCCTTAAAAAATGGTACCGCAGTTGTCCTGTTATTTTATGTTTTGAAACGATTATTCAAACTTACCGGGTTATTAATTCTTCCTTCTCAGCATTCCACCAAGTTAAAATATTACAAACAAAGTCAAATCGACAATGAATCGGATATTGAATAATTTGATTTGACTGCGGTCTTTCTGTTTTAAAGCAAACAAGCCTTTAATTTAACAATTACTTTTTAACCTTGCCGGGTCTAGTTTTTCATTAAGTGGCCCAGTCGGGAAACAATTTGGAAACGATCAAATTGGACGTGAGTATTGGTGGTGCGTGCTATTACGAAGCATGTTGTGGAATGCATGGTTTTTTAAATATTTTGTCCATCTTTACATTGAAATAAAACATATTTGACTTTTACTATTAGTCCTTTATAAAAATAGTTTATTTTAATATTTTTAAAAAAATATAATCATCGAGATATAATTTTATAAGTTTATTAATTATTTTCCCAGGGGACTATATAGTTGAAACATATTCTTACAACATTAGTTGTGACAAGATGGTTGATCTTTTTAAAACTAAAAACGTTATTTGTATGGGATAAATGAACATTTTTTTTCTTATAGTCCGGCGAAAGGGAAGATTAAAAATGTGGTATTTAAAAATGTCCCAAAGAATTAAATCGTGCCAACCCCAGTCCTTCCTGGTACTTCGTTTGAATAGCCTTGATATTATTATTGGTGTTGCATTGGGCGGGTGGGTTTGGCTTTAAAGGGTATTATCTCTCCCTCTCTCAGCCAGCTTGTAATAGTCCACTGCTGGACCAAGGCCTCCCCTAATCCCCTATCCATAGGGCGGTTCTGGACCGTCCCACCACGCTGGTCCATTGCCGGGTTGGTGGGTAAACCGACTTTAACACCCATCGGACCATGGATCATCTTACTTTTTCAGGAAATTGGGTGAAACCCAAATTCTTTCCTAATTAAAACAAAATGAAAATTTGTTGGCCCTTAAACGAACCGGCCTCCGGTTTCCCAAACACCCTATACCACTAGGCTACAGGCATTAAAGATTTTTTGAAATCATTATTTCTTAATTGTATCTAATTTTATAAATATTTCCATTGTTGGTTTAAAATAACTAACAAATGTGTGTATTGTACAATTTATAATTAATTTGGAAATAATTTTTTCCCCATCGGTTTATCAAACTCTACGAGGCTAAATAGTTGACCCATTGCCCTTTAGCTCGCCTGGCTTTTCCGGTTTCCGGTCACCATCGTTCTGATGCGGATGTCTTAACCGCGCCTTTATCACGCAAGAGAAATTCCAGCATAGCCCCCATAGCTCGCTTGGTGACTTAAACCTTCCTTACGGCCAACCGTGAAGGAACGTCTCAGTTCCGCGGTCATCACTGGCAACACGCCTGGTTGAAGACCTTGGTTTTGTACATTGGGGAATGGATAAGAGGACCTTAAGGTTTTAAAAACTCCCATCGAGTTTGATTTCGGTTATCTTCTCGAAAGTTGGACCCACCTAACCGGACCCTTGTTCCAGGTAAATATTTGGTTAACAACCGAAACCGGGCCCTCAACCACCCGGCATGGGCATGATACGAGCGTTGAACCAACTTTCGTCTTTCCTTTCATCCTAAATTTTTGGGGGCACTGTTTGAGGTCATTGAGCATGGCGTTGGGTTCCTCCCGACCCCCTATTATAACTATGTCGTCGGGAAAATCTTGGGTGGGTCCTCGCCCTGATTTTATAAACCCCTTTCCAATCCAAAAGTTTGAATGCGTCTTCAATCGGCGGTAAAAGTTTCGGGGTTTAACATCCACCCTGTCTTCACCCTTCTGCAATTAAATAGGCTTGTCTACTGGATTTGGAGTCGGACGGACATCAATGCTTTCTGTACAAACCTCCCAGCACCTCGATTCCGACTGTCTTTTGGCCGCTGAAGGGGCCCTGCCAGCCCGGCCCAAACTTCCGGCGGAATCAAAAGGCTTTTCTCATAGTCCCCAAACGCCAAGCATAAAGGCAAATTATCTCCTCGGTTTTTGTAATCTGCTGCAGCGTAAATATTAAAGTCTATGGTACTAAAGCCTTTTTCAATCCAACGACGGGTGGCTGGAAGTCGTCTAATTCTGAAGCGAGACGATTCAAGATGACTCTTGAGAACCAAGAAACATCCTTGCAACCCAAAGAAGGAAATCGGTCTATGTTTTCAAAGACTCTTATCCTTCCCTTTCTTGAAAAACAGCACCACTTGCTTCTGCTCCAAACCCTTCCTTTCGTTCAGGCCCGAAATTAAAAGGAAGCCTCTGAAAACACCAGTGCCCTCTGTAATTCTGTCATCACCAGGCGCTTTTGCCGTTTTAAGGTTGTGAAGAGCCATTAGTTTCACTCAAACTGACGTCCAGGATATCTTCAAGGTTTTTGAATGAAGCTTTGCTCTTGGGTCGTCACTCCCTTCCAATAAGTGGCTCCGACGACGGTTGTACAATTGTCCATAGAACCTCTCAATCTCACTCAAAACCTCCGGCCTAATGGAATGGCCCCATTTTTAGTCTTTACTTAGTCACTGACTTTTGCCCGATGAACAGATCTCCTGGCGAGGACTTTAGAACCTTGGTTTCGTTCTTGCTTCAGTTCTGAACTGAGCGCTAAAAAGTTCAACATAAATTAAAAAGTTAAATTTACTTTAAACGGTGTAATTAAACAATATTTAAATCTCTTTTTACTAATTTAATCTCTAAGTCGCTTAAAACTTTAAATCAACTTATTAAGCTTGAGCTGCGTTTCGCCTTAAATTCACATTTTAGCGAAAATAATTGAAATCATACTTTCACATGATTTAAATAATGGCAAAAGACAAACAAATGCACTGGAAATAAATAACAGTAGAATATCAAAATATCGCATTTTTAATATTTTTGGGATTGACTGCCATCATCCTTATATAAGTTAACTTTTTAACGATAATAAGCCCATATCCGAATTCGCCGCAGAAGCTAGCTTTGGATACACCAAGGAGGTGTTAGTGACTACTTTTGTGTCCCACAACCTATTCAACATAATAACCGCCGCATATTGAGTCAACATTTTCTCATTTACAAGTCAATTTTAATGAGAAAAAGGCTTCAAAGCAGCTTTTCACATAGGTTTTAATAATCTTACATATCTTGATATAAACTTTACACAAACAAGAAGAAGATCTATGTTAACCGTATACACAGTATCATACCTATACAATACATATTAGTCAATTATGTTTTATTAAGCGTTTGATTATATTTTAATTGATTTTAGTTTGCTTCAGAAAAGCTTAAAAAATTTCAGTCAGTAAGTGCTGCGTAATTTTATTTTGTTTTCAGTTAATATGTAAAATAATTAAAACTTTCAAGTTAGTCGTTATTAGCTTTCCTTAAATTCTAATGTTAAGTTAATTGAAATACAAATCGTAAATCAAAAAGGCTTTGACAAATGATGAACGGTCTATTTCAGGTCTTTAAGCAATTACATAGTTTCAAGTTTTAAAGTATAAACTTTAGAGGTTTTTGGCTGAAAAACAATTAGAAGTCTGTACTGAAAGCCAGTCAATTATGATTCGCTGCCTTGTCGTTGAGTAAACTCGGCAATTTGTTCAGTAGATAACAAACTTTGTCCAAATAGTGTTTTTAGTTTTATTTAAATTTAATTTTAAATTCCTTGACTATTCCCTAGATATTAAAACTTTAAATATTCATCATGAATCTTCAAGTCATAAATAAAATATGTGATACACGTTAATTTTATAATAAGCACAATTTCTACAAAATTTAATTGTCCCACCTAATACAGAGTAAAAATATTTTTCGCAACATAAGACAATGATGTGCATTGCGCCCAACTGTCTTTTGATTACTGTCACCGCATTTAACTTTTTCTAAAGACGAGGCTGCCTTGGTAGCCACCGCTCGAGGGATTGCAGAAGAGAATCGAAGCGTTCTTTTAACCCTACGTTTTAGGCGTCAGAAAGGAACAACGTGGTGGTGACATGACCTGAATTACCCGCAAAAACAGAAACGACCAGAACCCCGAAAACCTGGAAATGCTCCTATTATTAGTAGACTATTTTAAAAGTAGAGATACATACAACATAACTATAGCATCGTATGGAGCAAATAATATTTTAGCCCTAATACCGTCCTTAACACCAGCCCATACCTTCAATTTTTCAATATCAATTCGTTATCCTTGTACTATCTGTTATAGAAAAAAGTGCGTAAATATTTATTGCAAGAGGAATCGGCAAAGCAACTGACACTATGACATATGTATATCTATTAATAGTTATATTTGTGTACAAATATATTTATTTCTATTAATATGAATATGTTTATATATTTTAATATATACCTATGTATTTATGTTTAGGAATTATTATGTTTAAACTGCTATATTCGTACATCTATATTGAAGAACTACCTCCCTCTTAAGTTACTACAATTATTTTGAAATTATACTTTATCAGCTGTGTGGTTATTTATCCATAACTTAAGAGTTATAGTTAAGTTACAGTTTTATTCGTGGTAGGTCCTCTACAGGGGACAGTCTGGGTTGGTACCACCGTAGTCAGCGTATTTGAGTCTGAGTAAACGAGACTTTACACCCTCTATCTCATGGTAGGCTGTGCGTTGGTGATACCACTAGTATAGCCGACGTCTATGAGCGTCGGTGACCACTACCCATCAGGTAGCCCGACTGTTCGTCTACCTGCGAAGGCAATAAAAAAAAGAAAGAAGTTTATGTTGTTGTTTCCACGTTTAAAATGCGTAATTTTTTCATCAAAGTTAAAAAAGCCATCAAAATTTACATGTTCGTATATAAATAATATAATAACTGAAATACGCCACTATTATAAGAGATGCCAAGAAAAGTAATTTTTACAAATACACGTACACAGATTCAATATACATATACGGCAAAAGACAAGCTTGTCATCTTTCACGCTTCCATTACATTGACACCCGTTCCGGCCATTTTACCATGGGCTTGTTGACGTCACTGGTGATTTATGACAGTAATATGATCCCACAGGATTATATCGTAACGAAAAACGGCTTGCTCTTTATTTTTATCGCTTTTCTAGTATCCGCCGTAAGCTAGGTAAAATATTTTGCAAATTGATTATAAGGCAAAAATTGTTATAATAGAAATTAATATGTTTGTATAATTTTATTCAGCACTGCTAGACTGTAAAAGTATATCAATTTTTATCTTGACTGTTAAACTACATCTATATAATTACATTATTGACTGACTTCCCAAACT
Source organism: Lamproptera curius (assembly GCA_029286875.1). NCBI lineage: Eukaryota > Metazoa > Arthropoda > Insecta > Lepidoptera > Papilionidae > Lamproptera > Lamproptera curius. The sequence goes on from JAGSMT010000306.1 coordinate 8,576, forward strand.
GCAGAAGATACTCAATTCAGAGCGAATGTCTTATTTGTTATATATGTTATAACGATCCGATTTTGTTATTTTTTTTAAATGATAAGTATAAGATGTCTTGTAGGCTTAGTTTTTAAATAATTTTGTGATGAGTAGTTTAATAGATATTTTATAAATTAAGAAAAATTGGCGCCGAAAACAATAATTAAAAAAATTTATGGTCAACGCTGGTTAAATCTTAAGAGATATATTTCCTACACAATTATAATTCTTGAATTAGTGTACAATGAAATCCTCAAGAGCATATATTTAGGTTTTAGGGATAACCATTTAAAAGTAAACAAAAAAATAAGTCGACATTTATTCAACGTTAACATCAAATAGATGCTCATCAAGTCTGGTCATCCTTGAATTACAACCTTTTAATGGAAGCTAATTAGGTGTCTTTTCTTATTCAATTTTGATTTTCTTTACCAATAATGGAACTCAATTTCCCTAATATATATATATATATTATATATATATATAATATTTTGCTAATTTATATATATCGTTTTTACATAATAAAACTTAAATTGTACAGAACAAAACTTCTTCCCTTGTCCTTGTGTGATCCGCGACATTTAACGCCAAAAACTTTGTCTTTATCTACTAAACTTTTTAAACTTAACGTTGTTGTTAAGGAAAAATATGAACGCGCCCTGGGTTGACCTTTAAAATTACTTATTATACTTTTTTGTAACTGGTTTTTAAGCTTTTGGGTTGAGTTTTAAATTTAGGGGCAGATGGTGGTAAAGGTTCCTCATAACCGTGGTTTCCACCTGAGGCCTCTTAATACCTATACCTTTCCATTAAGGGGTTTTGGACCCGTCCACGCTGGTCAAATGCGGTCGGTGGGGCCGACTTTCACCCCATCCGCATGGAACATCTTACTTTTCAGATGACTGGTGATCAAAATTTCCTAACCCAGGAAACTACAATGGAAATTTGTTAAGTCCCCGGATTGAACCCGACCTCTGGTTTCTCTCTCCCCCCTAGGCTCAGGAGTTTGATTTGATATAACATAAGACTTTTGTCTATGTAAGTATTACTTAAAATAAATAAATTAAAAACAACATTTTACTTTGTTTTTATTTTAAAATAGATATTAAAAAATATCGCTCACCAAACCGACGGTTCGAGCTCATTTCCGGCCTTTTATTGTCTATTCAGACGTTTTTTCCTTTTTTTTCGATCTTTATTTTTGTCCCCCCTTTTCTTTTCATTTAAAAGCATTTGAAAGCTCATCTCCTTTAAACTGTCGCTAAATTAATTGCAAAGTACTCAGTATTTTTGGTAACGGTATAGTACTACTTTCTTTCCTTCTCGCTCCTTTCTGCCTCCTCTTTCTTTGTTCAATCTTTTCTTCGGGAATCTTCCTCTCGAGATCGGATGGCAGAGTCACCTCATTTTTAAAAAAAAGTTCCGGAACACTTGCTCAAAAAACTGTCACCTGGTAAAATGTCGTTTATTTTTTTTTTCGGATAAGTTCAAAGGATGTATAACGAATGTTTTTTCTTAAACTTTAAAATATTTTATATTTATATTTAAATATACATTATATGATATATTTATATATTTATATTTATTTATGTTTATGTATTTGTATTCCCAAGTGTTAACGATAGAATATATATTAAAATTCTGTCGTCATTTTTTAATGATATTTAGTTATTTTTTTTTTAATCTAATATGATAAACTTTAAGCTTTTAAATCTTTCCCTTTGTTTTGTTATATTCTGCCCACCGAATTTTCTCGTACTACCCAAAGGTTGCTGGAATAATGCCTTTTTAAATTAAGTTCCCCTTTGTATTTACTTTGCTTAAGCTTTAATAAATAAAATAAACATGGCAAAGTGAGGTTGTTCTGTTTTTTAAGGACAATACCCGGCTTAAAATTCACTTCTCACTTTTGTGCCACATATAAAATCTCTCGAGGTTCTCAGGGTATTTTCTATATTTATCTATAATAAAGTATTTGGGTTTTTTCATAAAGTTCTCAGTCATGTTAAATCCCTCTTAAAAACGATGATTCCAGCTACCGGAGCGGCTGGGGTTTTGAAAAGGTTTGAAATAGACCAATATTAACATAAGGGTTGTAAAAGACCTGAGCAATCACGACGTGCCATGACTGTGGGTGACCTCGGGGCAAAACGTTCTGACATCGCACTAGTCCATAAGTTTTCCGTAGCTCAACTGCTTGGTCGCTTGTTTAGAGTCTCTCTGTCGGGATAAGGTTTGTAAGAATTCTCCCGACAAGAACGAAATTACTGACAAAGCGGAAGGATTGGCTCGTTGTTGGGACGTGGGCCGAGGATCCGAAGAACGGATGGCCGAAGGCCCATGGGTTCTAAAGTGGGGGCCAGTAGGGAAAAAAGGGTTTGGTCAACCGGGGTCGACTAACCCCGTTTTCCCTAAAGAGTTAGCGATGCGTGCAGGGCCGGTTCACGTTGGCACGGGGCTGGAATCAGCCTGGCCTGGCGTTCATTTAAAACGGCGTTGTCCAGCAGTGGACGATCAGGCGAAGAATAATGTTGTGATAACTGTTTTGTAATATATAAAAAAGAATCAAAATAAAGTATTATGTTTTCTTTGATGCGTGTCAACAGGACCAGATTATTTAAGGAACGTTCCCTTTTGCTAAATATGATATTATTATTTTTTTGAACTGTTCGCAAAACGTTGTACAAGTATAGAGAAGGAAGGGTTAAGGGGAAGAAACTTGTTATTTTAAAATTTTTGTTCATTTTCGTAATTTTAAAATATTTTATTCTATTGCGTCTCGTTTGCCGACTGGTAATGATGCTTCTAACCATCAAACAAAATCGCTAAACTTCTAACATGTATGACCATAATTTTACAAACTGTCAACCAAAAATAAATCTAATTAAAAAATCAACTTCGACCATTTGGACACCTCTTTGAAATTAAAAGAAATTAATAAGTAATAAAATAACAGAAAAAAAAAATGTTTGTTCAAGATAAAAAAGGAAATTGAAATAACTTTAACAAAAATTATTATTACAACAGACTAAAAAGTTTTTTAGGTGGGGTATAGACTTTGAAACTCTTCTGTATTTGAGTGACCTAAGTTGCAGTCCCCCCATATAAAATTAACTGGCAAAAAAGTAAGTCCCGAAATGGAATATCAATGGCATTCTTATTGATTGGTCCTTTAAAAAATATTTTCAGTCTACAAACTGGGACCTACAAAATCCTCAGGGAGTTGTTTACTCAAAGTTAATTAATAAATACATCCAATTTTTCCAATTTCTGTGTGTGCAAAAAAAAAATGATTTTTAAGACATTAAATACATCAAAAATACTATTAACAAGCATAGACTAAATCTTTCACCAACTAGACTGGAAGAATTTTAAAATCTTTTAGGACCAAGGTTTCAAAATCCCAAAAACATCCAAAATTTTATAATTAATTTATAAATTAACAAAGGAAATTTTAACAAAAAAATGAAACCAAACATTAAATAATTATCATTATATCCCTTTGTCAAATTTGAAAATATTCCATCCTAATGCCGCCAACCCTTCCGATCATCTTTTTCATCTAGCCCAAAGCCCCTTTCGTTCCCACTCCGTTTGGACCTCGGTCTCCCTCCAGAACTTTCCGCCTGGCGGTCGTCGATTTGGGCTTTGGGGCCCCCACTGCCCTTCAGCTCGACTTGATATCATTTCTGATGGTTCTTTAGAGAACTCCAGTTACCCTTCCAAAGCTCGCGAGCGACTTTAAATTTATGGACCAGTCAAACCAAGTACCAAGTCTCGGCCTTGGTTATAACTAAACTCTGATTGAAGACTTTTGACTTGGGGCACTGTGGGATAAGACAGAAAATCGCAAAAAGGAAACTGCCCATTAAGGGAATCCTTCTTTGGCCTTTTCCCTTAACGTCGTTTCTACCTGTCTGAGCGTTTCCCTGGTAAACGTCTTTAAACTACTTCGGGGGTGCCATCAATTTGATGGTCCCGGATCAATTCCTTTGAACCGGGACCTCGGTTTCTACTCAAGTTTTCCGGGGAATGCGGCAAAAGATCCCCCTTTTCCCACGGATCCAATGGGTCTCAAGATATCACTTGGAAATTTAGATGTAGGTACTCCCGTTCACATTTATGATTCGTTCCCAAAGGTCCTGAAATATCCTGCACGGCGGAAAAATATTTTGTCCATGTTCACCCCTCAGAACTTAGAATGAATAATTTTCATTACCTTTTAGGCGTTATAAAAAAATGATGAGGTGAAATTTTAGATTTGTCACAAAAATTCAGTTTTTAATGAAAACGGTGAAAATGTAATAAGGTCCAATTACGTGATAAGGTTGATTTTTGTGAGTGGAATGGGTTGTCGTTTTTATTTTGGATAGTTGTTGCATAATGTGCTCTTGAGTTAGGATTAAGGTTTTTTTCGTATATATATATTATTATTAAAATTATTTTATATTATTTAAATTTAATTTAAATATATATAATAAATACTTATATAAATATATTAATATTGTAATAATTTTATTCAACGGATATAATGGTAATATTTTTATTCTTTAATATATCAACATTGGATTTATCTTAATACTTTTAGATAAGCCCATCGTGCCATAATCAAATTTGTTTATAGTACCCTTACAAGTAACCAACATTCTTGAATTCTCATTTATAAGCAACAGATGGCCTAAAACCCGTTAAGATATATCAAAGTTTCTTGTGAATCCATAAATTCTTAATAATTGTTTTGTTAGTTCTTTAAATTATCATCTTTAATTGTCTTAATTATTTTTTGATTGATATTACTTACTATTTGTGAATATTAGTGAAAAAAATTGCTTATATACTTTTTCAAGTGCTCGATATAATTGAGGTTAACTATCCGTATGTATTATTTATTGATATAAATTAAAATACTTTTATTTAATATAATTAACACTAAATTTTATTAAATTATTAATGTTAAATACTTATTATTGGTTATTTATGATTATGATTAGTTCTTGTAAATCTATCATCTTTAATTATCTTAATTATTTTTGATTGATGTTACTTACTATTTGTGAATTTTAGTGAAAAAATTGTGCTTATATACTTTTGACGTGCTCCATTATAATTGACGTTAACTATCCTATGTATTATTTATTGATATAAATTAAAATACTTTTATTTAATATAATTAACACTAAATATTATTTATTTGCGATAGTTGTTGCATAATGTGCTCTATGAGTTAGGATTAAGGTTCGTTTTGGTATATAAATATACATATATTATTATTAATAATATATTTTATACATTTAAATTTATATTAAATATATATATTATTATATAAATATATTAATATTTGTAATGATGTTTATTTAACTTGATATAATGGTAATATTTTTATTTATTTAATATATCAACATTGTGATTTATCTATGTAATACGTTTTAGATAAGCGCCATCTAGTCAGACATAATCAAAGCTTCTGATTTATAGTACCGCTGTACAAGTAAGCCAACATCTCTTAGGAATTCTACATTTGTAAGCAACAGATGGCGCTGAACTACCAGTTATATGATATATCAAAGTACGTCTTGTGAATCCATAAATTCTTAATCGAATTATTTATGATTAGTTCTTGTAAATCTATCATCTTTAATTGTCTTAATTATTTTTGATTGATATTACTTACTATTTGTGAATATTAGTGAAAAAAATTGTGCTTATATACTTTTTCAAGTGCTCCGATATAATTGAGGTTAACTATCCGTATGTATTATTTATTGTATTGTAATTAATTATTTGCATGCAATTAAAAACTATTTTTAATGATGCCAAGAAGTATAATTTTAGTGTAATAACATTTATGTACTCACTTTTTATTACCTTAAATGTGGTTTATTACCTGAAATTACTAAAAAAACAACAAACGACAGCTAATACCAATCATTTCAGAAAGAATGGATAAATTTGGACCACTACGGGCGGAGCAACGAGGTAACATATATAAAAAAAGATAAGAAGAAACATATCTTTTAAATTGAGCACCTCTTTCTTTTGGGAAGTCGCTCAAAAAGCTGTCAAGAAACGTCTGTGTGTTAAAGGTTATTACAATATAAATGAGTTCTAAATCGTTCGTTCTTTTAATAATATGATAATTTTATGCTTGTCGTTGTTTTCTTATGGTTTCAATTTTACTGTAAAAGATAACAAAAAAACGTCCTCCTAAGTTTATTTCGCCGGTTATTTTCAGGTCAGAGGCGTCCTTTTCTGAACCTTTGGTAGATTCTTGATAATCAATAAGTGAGTGTATTGCTCTATGTTGAATGAAGATATTTCAAATTGTATTTAAGTTTAACTAAGCTCTTTAATGATTCATTTTAAGGTTTTAAATTTTAAACACTGTTTAGCTTTAAGTAATGTCTTAATCCAAAAGACATGTAGTATTTCTGGAACACATTTTCCCAGACACTCGAAAACATCTCGTAAAAGATGCTAAAGTCTCGTATGTTTAGTATGTTTTTTACTTTTTTTATTTAATGAGAGAATATGATGTATACTTGTGAATTACTGCGCCACCGGAAACGAGCACCGCAGGCTACTTCAATTCCGGATTACGTTCCATATTTCAGTTTCGGCGTTAATTTTTTTTGTTTATTGCTATTTTTTTTTTTATTTTTGGTAAATTACATCTTGTATTTTTTCCCAATTACAACCTACTGGCTTCAGCATGCGTTGCAGCAAGTTATAATTTGTTATGTAAAAAATATATGAAAAATTGTGCAGCAATTTAGCCGACAATTTTTCATATATTATTAATGTCAATGACAATTCTAACAAATTTGTATTAAAAAGGTTAAACCGACCCTATAAATTTCGTTTTTGCAACTGATTATCACCAAAAGCTAAAGCGATATATTTTCTCAATATTTTGTTTCATAAATAGTTAATGTCAAATAAAACCCATATTTGTATTAAAGTTATCTGAAGTGAACCTAACAATACAGATTGTACAAAGTAGATAACAAAAACCTTTTAGAGGACGTGTCTTAAACTGCCAATAGAATTCGGAATGTCTTAAACGTGCCAAAAAACTGGGTACATAAATATTTCATGACTTCTTAACTTTTATGTAGGATTGGCGAAGACGCAAAAAGCTCTTAACGTTAATAAAAGTTTCCATGTAATAGCAAAGCGTCTTACGTTATTTAAGATGTTTTAGGAAAGGTATTAATCATCCATTAACCTTGTATAAATTTGTGAAATACAAGGTAAGATAATGGTAATTCAATTATTACTATTTTTTACAATCTGCCTCCAACTTAATGGAAGACTCAATTAAAAACTTGTAATGTGAGCGAAATAATGGCCTTTCTAGGTCGGTTATTGCAAATCCGTATTTTTTATGACTTGATAGTGGGCTCTTATTCTAAATAACAAATACTTTTTTAATTCAATCTCTCGAATTTTGACTGTAATCGGTATTGGCTTTTAATTACGAGATTTAAGTGGACTGCCTGTTTCAAATATGGGACATACTTCATCCTTGCTATCTAAATAGCATTTTATTCAAACCCTTTGTAGATTTTTATATCAAATGCAAATCCTAAAGACAAGTACTATTCTTTAATTTAAGTTAAGTTACTGAAGTCACAAAGAAAATTAGCTAAAATGTTTACACAAATTGCAATCATCACGTAGGCAAAACCGTGGGGCAAAGCAACTTGTACCTTTATCCTTTACCTTACTCGTTAGCTTACAAAAATAACCTTTTTTAACTGAACTTATCGAAATTTATCCTACGTACTCGAACTCCAATTCTACATAATCACAGTGATAGATCTCTCAAGTACTCCTTCGTTTTATATATTTCTCTTTGCATTTTTATGGCAACATATGTTTTTCTGCTCAGAATAGTGGAAAATTTCGCAAAACATTAAAGGGAAATTATAGGTTTACCACGCTCTAAAGATAGATAATCTAAGTATCATGCAGTTATTTAACCTCAAAAAATATGCAGTTATTTAAAAACATAGGCTTATGATAGGATGCGTTTTCAACGAAACGAAGAAAATATATTTGTTTTCTACTTGTAAGGTGTTTACCTTTATTTTCCACAGACGTATCGTAAAAAGGTTGAAAAGAGTTCAATGGGCACATACAAACATTGTTAATTCCTTTTGCATCAATTTTTGATGCGATAGACAGAATAGGCATATTTACCTTTTTTGGACGTCATCATCATCAAATGTCAACGCCTTCGATGTTAAGCTCCACCACTAGTTCCGCTTCAGTCGCAGAAGGACGAGAAATTGACGAAACCATGCCAAATGACACACCCTCGAACTGTCCCTCCAGACCATATCCTCGGTGCGGTCCAGCCGAGTAGCGGAGGGTAAAGATTGCGGCCTACGGAATACAAAGGCAATACTTCTCTTTCCCCGCGACTCCACCTTGGTTGTAGAGGACCGAGATGGCAGCACGTCTATGTACCTATCCTCGACGTACCTGGTGCTTAGCTTTTTCAGCCAGATTTCTCTTAGCTGGCTGCAAGTACTGAGCCCCACCAATACGATAGAGCGAAGATCTTCTGGACGGAGGTAAAATATGTACCCACTTCTACAATGCCATGTATCCTACTAAGCGTATCCTATAGTGAGCCTATGGTGAACCCAATTTGTGGTGGTGGTGTGGTCAGGTTCTTCTGAATTTCTCTCACTGTGCCAGTAAGCTTGAACACGGTCCTGTATAAAAATGAACACTCAGAAGTCCCCTTCTCTAGTCTACGGGGGCAGTTATGAAGAAGGAATGTGAGGGTTTGTGTAGTTTAACTAGATACATTCGTACATTCAAGTAAGCAAATATTTCAAGAACTTTACATCCGTCATTCCACATTTTTTAGAAACAAAACACCCACAGCGTTTATTGCGACAACTAAGCGATCAAATAAACACTAAAACTATTGTAATATGATAATCATCCACCTGAAAAAAAAGGCCCATTAATCACTGGTGCAGACTTCACGACTAGTCGAATCGTTAATTGAAAATATGAAACTTTGACATGTGTTAAAACTACTACTTGTTAAAACATTGCAGTTTTAACAAGTACATGAAACAGTTTGAATGCGCAACTTTCAGAGCAGGCGATCAAATTAAGTTGCTGCTAATATGCATACGTCAAAAAACAGCTACTCAGAACCCTTTTTCACGTGGTTTGCAATTAGCTATTTTTTTGTCACCATTTCATTTTATGACGGGGGAATAGCTTTTCATAGAATACGAATCACTTTTTCTATACTGCCAAGAAAATATTCTGAAGTTGGTTTGCAAATTTATATTACTTGCAATAAATGCTCCCTTAAAAAAACAGGATCCCATGACGTGAAATATCAAAATAAATATAGGAATACTACTAAAAGCAGACCGTCGTCAATGTCCTATCGAGGTCAATGACAGGAAAAAACAAGTTTTCTAACGCTTTCATGACCTAGTATGATCGGCCTTTTTGTTATTATTCACCAAATCATTTAGTGTTTTAGTTATTATTATATTTTAATAATAAATAGGATTGTCTAAACCAACTGGATGTCAGCGGCTGACGATCCACGTCAACAAAAGCCAAGTCCCGTCTCGTAATGTATTGTTATAAAGTTTTCGAAACTTTAACGCAATTTTTAATTTACGCAACATTTAACTCTTCGATAACAGGAAACGCCATAAAATATACAGCTACCGAAAGTCGTGACGTGCCGTTCTGCCAAACTTTCGGTTCCGGTGGCATCTGACTCTTTTATTCACCGGAGAATAATGTTGCAGTTAAGCATAAATTATTTTGTCGTTTTATAAGTTACTCTACTCTTAAAAGAAAATAAAAAAATATATTTTAGTACTAGTGCCTAATTTGCCACACATATAAAGGCCTATAAACAAAACGTTGCCACGACCATATATAAAAATAAAAACTAATCTTATAGTCAATTTGACTTAAACGTAAAATAAAAGAAACACTGCATCTTACTGCTAACCCACACTATAATAGGGTCACGAGTTTGTTCTTACTTTTTATAAATTCACAAGTTAGGTTCAAAGGGGCAGCTTAAACGTCGAAACTTAATTCTGTATAATTAGATGAAACGAGGACGGAGCCAAAACTTTTAGCTAAGTGAACCATTGTTTGTAAGCTCTAGATGATTCCGTGGATATTAAGCGTTCGGTTTATTGGACAACGGCTATTTCTAAACTGTATATATTGGTCCACAAGAGTTTTTATTACATTTTAAGTATAAAGTAACCCAAGAATCAAATTAATGTTAAACTTTAAAAAAGTCAGTGGTGCATATACAAAGCTTATTTTACATAATGCAGTGAAAGTTAAAGTTAAAGCTTTGGAAAAATTCTCTATTTTATGTGCACAAAACATGCCATACACGACATTTTGACTTAATCAATAGCTTAAAATTATCTGAGTATTTAAAATGCGTCGGCCGAATTTGCGAAGCGGTTACGCGTATACCGTACGTTGTTATCCGCTAGCTTATATTGCATTAGATGATACTTACTGTTCGAAGTCGATCATATTTTATTTGTTAACTTTAAAACGTTCAATGTACAAATAAAAAAAATAACGCATAATTAACGTAATCGATTGTCTCAATCAAATACGATATAAATTGAACTTAAATAATAATATAGAGTCCGAGGGTCATAATTACTTCTTGTTTTATGCGATTATTACATATCGAATCCACTTCATACAGATTAATTTATAAGTAAAATTAGAAATAAGATTTATAAATCAAACGCCGATGAAAGCATAAAATTAAATGATCGAAAGTACGATTTGATTATACTGTTCTTCGTGGTTTAAACTAATAATGACGAGTTAGAAGTCTTTATAGCTTTGTATATGATATTTACTATTTTTAAGTATCCTTTCACGGCCAACATTCAACCCTTGGTTTTTCTCTCCATGACTTAATTTTCCTTTCTTATATCCAATAACCTCCTAAACCTAAACCTAAGGTACTGCACTTGCGGTATTTCGCTAAAATTAATATTGATAAGCTTTACAAAGACGCAGGTAAGGTTGAATGGGGAGCTGTAATAGAAAAGGAAAATATTGACTACTGAGGCACAGGAATCGTTCATTCCAAAAATTCAAATTGGAACGGACTGACGAAAATTAGGCCGCATAAAAATTAGCACGGAATCGGTGTAATCAGATGATACGCAATGCTAAACGCCGCTATTTCCAGGACAATTTAAGTAATTCTTCTCCTGCCGATATCTGGAGGTTTCTTGGAACTTTGAGTATCGATAAGTCACGAACGTCAAGCCTTACTAGTTCAATTAGTTTGGATGATTTAAATCACCATTTCTCTACCACTTCTACTTTAAATCATTCAACGATACGTGACACTATTTCTTTTTTAAATGGGCTGACGCGACCTTGTATTCAACCGTTAAAATTTTCTCTAGTTACTTCCGACGACATCAAAAAAAATATCCTTTCTATAAAATCCGATGCAGTTGGATATGATAAAATTGGCCAACGAATGATTGTTCCTATCCTAATTTTTCCTTAAATCCAGGAACATTTCCATGTTCCTGGCGTAATGCCCTTATTCGTCAACTCCCAAAGTGCTCCAACTCCGTACTTCTCACTAGCTATCAACCTATCTCTATTTTGCCCTTCCTTTCTAAGGTACTAGAATTCTGTGTTCATAAACAATTTTCTGGCTTCATATTCAGTAACAAACTGATTAGTCCATTACAATCGGGATTTAGGCCTGGATATCTTAGACAGGATAGCCTGCACTTCTGCCCTGCTCAACGTGACTGGCGATATAAAAGCGAGCATGGATAAAACCATGGTCACAGTTCTCGTGCTTATTGACTTTACAAATGCCTTCAATACCATCAGTCACGAGGTTCTCCTTGCAGTCCTCTCCCATTTAATGATTTCGGAGGAAGTAGTGGAATGGTTTACTTCTTATCTTCGAGGGCGCCAGCAATCGGTTATTGTTAATGAACTATCATCCTGCTGGTTGAACCTTAAATCTGGTGTTTCTCAAGGCGGTATTCTTTCTCCACTTTTGTTTTCCATATTTATTAATCATATCACCTTTGATCTTCAATGTGCGTATCATCTTTATGCCGATGACCTGCAGTTGTACGCTGAAGCATTCACTAATAATGTTGAAACGGAGGTTAGCAAATTAAATAAGGACTTGGCCACAATAAAAGCTTGGTGTGATAAGTTCGGTTTAGCTGTAAACCCATCCAAATGCCAAGCAATAATTATTGGCAGTGCACGCAATCTGAAAAAGTTAGTTCTTTCTGCACTCACAAACGTACATGTACGTCATTGTAACGGGGATCATATTCCATTTAGTCATAGTGTAAAAAATCTAGGCCTCCTAATAGACAAAACGCTAAATTGGAACAGCTAAATAGCAAGTGTTGTGCAGAGAGTCACAGGTATCTTGTGGTGCTTGTATCGTTACAGTAAGTTTTTGCCCATTAAAACGAAAGTGACGCTTGTACAGGCCTTGATTTTTCCTATTGTCGACTATGGTGACGTGTGCTATCTTGACCTGAGTGCAGATCACCTCAAAAAACTTGACCGACTTCTAAATTACTGCATTCGATTCGTTTTTAATCTTGTAAATATGACAACGCATCTGCGCAACGTTCCCAACTTCAGTGGTTGCCTATTCGTCAGCGACGCTCCTTACGAGCCCTAACCACTCTATATTTCTTCCTTAATTCTCCAATTGCCCCGTCTTACATATCTTCTAATTTTCAATACTTATGTGATGTCAGCAACAAGAATCTTCGTGCGACGAATACTCATCTACTTCATTGCCCTATTCACTGTTCTAACATCATGCACTCCTCTTTTATGTCCAATCTGTCCTCCTGTGGAATGCGCTACCTCTCTAAATCAAGATGGTGGAGCGTATTGGGACCTTTAAACGAAAAGTTAAAGAGCACCTACTTAGCGAAATATCAACGGATAAATGAAATCGTCAGACATACTTATTATTATATATGTATATTTAAGTATTTATTTATTCATGTATGTTATATATGTTTTAATATATTCATATATTTATACTATATATATTTACTTCTTGAATATATATGCATTTGTTGTATTTTATATATTTATTTATAGTTATATATTTATAATAAAAGTTTGAATTTACGATGTTAAGATATGTGCACCTCTCCACTTTTATCTCTGAATCACCCCAAGGTTGACTGGCAGAAAATGCCATTGGCATTAAGCACAAGCACATGTTTCATGCACAAAGATTAAAAAAATAAAACATTTAATAATTAATACAACATATATATTAAACTATAAGTAATATTTCACGTAGGATTTTCTAATTTCATCATTCAATGTAAATGCAAGGCTGATGATGATCAAAGGATTAATTGCGTATTTTATTCAATGTGTCAGGTTTCAATAGTACAGTGTGAATGGATAGGATTATTGTCGATGGCCATCAATGTGAATAAATAGTATGTTAGCGGCGTTAGAGTTTTTCTTTTACTGATTGAGATATTGTATGTATTGATATATGTAATTATTGTACAGATTGGGTAAATAAAATGATAATTAATTTTCAGTAAAGAAAAACGCCGTATATCGATGTAAAAACATTTTTCAATTAGGATTCTTATTGTGCTACTATACTGCTAATAAAAGTAATTGACCGACTCCCCAAAATAAGGAGGTACTCAATTCGGAGCGTATGGGTTTTTTTTCTTTTTTATATATTATTTAGTTTTCTGTATATTGCTCTCATAGGCCTCCCTAATGCACCTTATCCATTACGGATTTTTGGACCGATCCCACCACGCTGGTCCAATGCGGGTTGGTGGGTGGATCGACTTTTTACATGCCCATCCGACGCATGGATCATCTTACTTTTCAGACAATTGGGTGATCGGCCCAAATTGCCCCAACCAACTAGGAAACAACAACAATGTAAATTTGTTGCGTCCCCGCAGGATTCGAACCCACGACCTCCGTTTTCTAAAGCATACGCCCATACCACTAGGCTACGGAGGCAGTCAGGAGTTAATAATATGCTAAACATATATAACTAACATTAAATTTGTCGTTTGAGAGGTTTACGAACGTGAACCTCTAGGTAAATGAAACTTTACATTTTTTTTTTCAATGTCAAGTTATTCTTTGAAATCCGTTAATGCTTTAAATAAATAAAGTTTAAATGCGATTTCAAATTTTGTTTAATATTATGAATAATTTAAAATATATAACTTTGGGTAGAGACATGAAATGTTTTGCTTCGATTTATTAAAGTTATAAACATAATTTGAACTTTTATTGTCATTTATTTTAAATTTCAGTTTTATTTTAATAAATATTTTTTTTTTAATTATACAAAATAGTAATCATAAAAATTTAACGTCTTTTGAAAGCATTAAAAATATAGGAACTTACTAAAAATTTAAATAACCTTGTACAAGTGAAACAGTTTTTTTCTCTCATCTGTTTAATATATTTCATTGCAATCGCGAAAGTTTAAAATACCAAAACTTTCAGACATCATAATCGTATTGGCCAAACTTAATATCACTAGCTTTGAAACGACTTTCTCTTAGTTTGGTTATCAAGTTTGTGATATGTTTTCACGCATAAACCACATATTCTTAAATTTTTCTGTTTTTCATTTTATACTATTATAAATATTTGTATTCGATTGCCAACTGACCTTAATTAACGCTCGCACTATTTTGGTACTGCAGTGAGATGACGCTTAATGGAACAAGCACTTTACATCATCGGCATCTATGCATTGGCAATTTCAGTTTAATCTCACGTGATAACCCTATGAAGGGTTGGTATGGATTTTAGTAGATTAAGCTATGCTGTGCAACAAAGAAAGCCAGATTTAATACCTCAAAATTAAGTTCTCATTTCGCTTCGTAAAAAGTATCAGTTATTGTTATTTTGCAAATATAACATAAGTTTGACTACAAAGCATGTATTACCCGATCAAAATATTTATCATTTTTCAAGCTCTCTGAGTAGACTTTTTATTATATATAAGTAATAACGTTTAGTTAATAGCTCCATGCTTATATAAATACTATGAAACAAAAACGCTGCTGGGTGCACTTGAACATGGAACGACACTTATCCAGTAATTTTAATAGCTTCGTAATGCCTTGAAAAATTGTTATATTTAACAGAGTTAGGTTACATTGTTTACGTTAATTCCATGTCTTTTTGGTTAATCTATATTCGGCATTCATACGTGGTGGTTTAAAGATATCCAATATTCGACACAATTTAAAAGCAAAGCAAGAAAAAAATTGTAGGTAATCACGCGAGTGCACATAGATAGTGATGTATCGCTCATTAGTGAGCACTTACGTTTACTGTTATTTCTAACCCTTTGCTAATCGCCACCATAGGCGTTGTTTTACATCTTTAATATATATTTTGCATTATTTTTATAATGGAAAAAGCCACGTTGAACGTTATTACTTAGTAGCAAATAAATTTTGTCCATTTTAGGGTTCGGTATTGGTAAATACATGCTTCAAAACATACAACATACACACATAAAAAAGCGCTGTATATGATAGATTAAAGGTCACGTAACTGGTAAATTTGCACATTATATAATTGTATGATTGTATATTGTGCTAAAAGCTTAGTTTTAGTTTTGTAGTCTTCTCATTACTTATTTAATGAATCTCTGCATTATTTGTACTGAACCAAATATAATACTTGGTTTTATTAACAGATGGTTATCGTCAGATGTTGTTTCACGCTCTGATTGTCTAAACTATAGACGTAGCGCTACCAGTAATAATGGACTTTATATATTAAATTAAATAACAAAGGTAAGATATACAGCTTGTTTGATAAGTAGTATATATAAGTAATTAAGTTTATATTTTAAAGTAGCCCAATATCGATCAGCTATTTTAGCATTGAGAGAGTGATTTATCATTTAGTTTATTACGCAATCAGTATACTTTGAACTTTTATTTGGTTCAGTAATTCATAGCTGATGTTACACTTAATAATTTGGTATACTATGTAGATTTTGAACGAGTTTGCTAATTATGATTACATTGTATTCTTTTCAACTTTTAATATGCTTTAAAACGTTAGTGAAAAAAAGATTGATATGATTAGCTAAAAATCTTGTAGTTTTAAGTAATGAAATACAAAAATGCTTCAAAATCATTGAATCTAAAGTTTTAAATTTAAAAGTACTGAGACAGGTTTTTTTTTTTTCAACCTATAATTGATTTCAGAGATATTTTTATAAGAAAGAGTTACTAGGTACATGTTTTACTCTATTTTTCAAACCAATGTCGATTCTTACACACTTTTAGTTTTTATTTTATATGTATTACACATTTTTGCTAAACACGGATTAGGCTTATGATTCATTACAGAGCTTCGAGTTTTCTAGATTCAAAATTATTATATCATGTGATTTTCATAAAGAACTCAAAGGGTTTATACCTACCCTAAGTATTTAAAGATACAGTTATGAATATTTTGAACGCAAGTTAATACGTAACTTATATTACCGGTGGTAGTTCCCTGTTTACAGGAGACAAGTCTGAGTGGACCACCGCGGTGCCTAATTCTGCCGCTGAAGAGTAGTGGAAATACAATGCTGTGTTCCGGTTTGAAAATGGCACCGTAGACCAAGTTTACTGAGTAACAGACTACCCTATGTCTCATATAGGTAGCAGCAGTTGGCGATACCACTGGTATGCCAATGTTCTATGGTGATCGTGACCACTTTCCATCAGGTGGCCCGACTAACTCTTAGATCTGCCTCGTACAATGCAATAAAAAAGAAAATAAAATAAAATCTATAACGTCTTTGCAGGATCCAAAATTATCTACTGAATATTCAGCATTCAATCAAAAGTGAACTAAACCATTTAGTAACAGTGATGAAATTTGAATTAGAATAACTCTACGTTATGTCAGTTTTCAATCTTTACATTTGACATATTTCTGTTCAGAGTTTCTCAGTTTTGTTTGTAGAAACATGAGCTGTATAATGGATATTCTAATCCATGTTACAAAGGCTAAACTGTTTACCGGCGTGGTAATCACTGTACTATAAGGTGTGCCGCTTGTCTATGTCTCCCTCGCTTCAAACAAAGAAATTAATTTATATTACATGTGAAGCCTTGTTTTATATAATTATGCAAATCAGTTTTGACAATATTACTATATTGCATTAACGTTGCTATTTGTATAAGAAATTTGAATTTATACATAATCTAGTTGTAGTACAAATTATTTTAAAAATGTTATTGTTCAAATATGGATATATATAGCATCTACACATAACATTTCTATCTTAAAATAGAACATTTCTAAGATAAATTTAAAGTCTTCAAAAAGTGCCAGTATCACATCAACGGGGCTGCAGACAACTCCGCTTTAGGCTTACTTAATCTGGAGGCTATGTTCTTATACTCCATTTCTCTGACGATCTTACAGCATATTACTGATGCGAGTCTTTCAGAGATACTGCAAGAGAGCTCTCCATATGCTTCGCTTAGAGCAACTTTAGATTTAGAAACGTTAGTTCAAATGTAGTAAAATGTGAAAGTGTCATCTAAATGTGAACTTTCGTGTGTAGTAATGTGCAAGTCTCGCACAGTAAGGTTCTGACAATAGGATGCACTGATCAATTCAATTTGTAGCTACTATGGGATGGGTAACGACAAAACTCGCAAGTTTATGAAAGCCACCAGCCAGCCACATCCCTCTGATTGGCGTCTTCTTTAGAAGTATTTTCCAGCTTTTCAAGCGTTGTTGAATAATCGATTTCTATTGCTAAACAAATTGACTATTTTACTACGTTAAACTTTTGTAGTCAAAACTTTGTTCATACTAGGTTTATAATGCATTAATATTTGAAAATAACTTTGCAATTTGAGTAGGAATGGGTCAGAGAAAAATGTGAATCCTACGGAAATGTGAGAAAAGGGACACATTCACTTAAGCTTCCGTCGCATGGGCCGTTTATTTACTAGCTATGATATTTGGGTTGGCGAAGTATATATGATATAAGTAAAAGCGAAAAGACAATAAAAATAATAGACAATACAAACATTTTTGTATAATTTGTGTTCATTATAATGTTTTAATAATTGATTCATTAAATAACAATGTTTCATTAAAGTCTGGTAAAAAATAATCCAAAGTTTCGTAGCATAGGATGTAATAGCATTCGTAGGGCGTTTCAACAATTGAGATCTATGTTTATGATAGCATTGATATAGTAGTCAAATGACTCGTTAAAAACATTACTTATTAAAATAATTTACATTACAATACTGAGTAATAGTAGTGCATAGAACTCCAGTTATTTCGGTGTTTAAGTCTTGAGATATTGGTCTTATTATAAAATAATTGTAGGATAGTCTACTTATGATTTTATAACACGACAATACCATGCAACTTTTGTTTGCTAGAATATGAAAAGATCTTAGGAGAACCTAATGGAAAGCTTCGATAATTTCTGACAGGACGACTTTCAAGAGATTCGTTCGAAACTCAATCTGATGCGAATCCAGTTTCAGCTAATTTGCGACTTGATACGTGCGACAGCCATCAAAGGAATGCTTGTAACTCTCTGCCGTAATTACAACTATTTGTTAATGTAAATAATTTTACTTAAATGTGTTGGAGCAATCAGTAGCTAAGAACAAATATATTCAGTGTTTTAACCAGTCTGGTATATTGCAATAGTAATTTATAACTAATTCACGGTAATGTAGCATTAATAGTCTGCTTGATGGCATTTTATAAACGTGACATGCATTAGAGCAGCATTTGTTTGCTTTAGAATATCGATAAAGATCTTGACGGGATATTTCTCCTAGCATACATGAAAAGCTTCATATCTGGACAGGAGACGACTATATCAAAAGATATTATCGCAGTACAGGAAATGTCCTGAGTGCAATCCGAATGCACTAATTTAGCTACAATTGAGTGATCGACACGCCACTAAAATCGCTCTTAAACCACTGAGCCGATAAATACAATATTGTTAATTAATGTTGATCTTTATGCAAGATTTTGGAGCAACAAACTAACAAAAATGTTTCAATTTGTTAACACCTACCACTAGTGCTAAAGGCGTCAAAATTGTAGAAATAATCGAGGATACAGTCTGGTGACACTTCAATATCTGTTGAAGCTTTTGTCACATCATTAATTCGACATTGTCTATATTTATGAGCTCAAATCAATTTCGACGACTTAGTGCATCCTAATTACATGAATGATAGGCGATCTACATATACAAACATAATTTGAAGAGTCACGGCAATCGAGATGATTTTAAGCAATTGTGATATGGAAACAGCTACGAACATTCAATATGATGTTTGAGTCGTCCCAGCTCTCGAAACTATCACCTCTGGTTGTTATACACACACATGTGCAGAGTAAATAGTGTCAGTAAATATAATAGGACAATAGCTTTTAGAGCTGTTGACGCTGATCAAAATCAAAATATATATAGTAAACACAGGTTATATGTCAGGATTTATTCAATATTATGACCGTAACAAGCGTGTAGACGACTTTCATGTGGCCTATCAGAGCGTGGTGGCAATTCTGAAATCTTCTGAAAACTACAAGGCGACCTCTCACGAGGAGAAGAATCCTTCTACAGCACCATGAAAAAGCTCTAGAACTGTCTAAATGTTTGTTCGTAATGGAGTTGACTTTAACGCCAAAATAGTGCGACCGACAAGGTAGACGTAAAATATGTAAATCAAATTTGAGCTTACGCTAAAAAAAAATAGAGAAAAGGCAAGGTTCAATTTGTGTTTGAACAAAAAAGCTGTGTCACACTTCATTGAAGGCCATTCTTTAAGAAAAACTAGCAAAGATGGACATGAGATCCCTCGGACATGCAACATCAAAGCAAATAGTTTGTATTCCAACCAACTTACCGAAAAAAGTTCAGGCTTCAATGTGAATTACCAACATTTCTATCCTATCAACATATGCGAAGAGTGACATTTAATTTTAAACACCTCATGAAAACTAAAAAAATAACAACAAATGACATGGAGTCCAAAAGTTAGTCTTAAAAGCAAGAAGATGAAACCTAACAAAATATCTAGAAACTTTAAATAATTACTCAATCCTATTTATCAGCGTGAAGACGTACAAATGTACCTACAACAAAATTTTCAAGCATAATAATAGCTTCCGGACATTTCTAAACACGCCAGTGAGGAACAGTATACATTCGATACTTTAAAAGATTGATAGACCGCAAAGAGACCTGTCAAAGACAAACCAAAGTCAAGGGCAATAAAAAATGAATTCAAAAGCTTTAACAAACTTTCAAGTATAATAAGATTATAACGACTACAAAAGCCATCGAAGACATACCATAAAAAAACAACTAGAATCGTCAGGCATCTCAAAAAAAGCTTACTATGAACTCAAAGCTTCTAATACATGGATTGAAGGTCTTTACAAATCTGGGAAAATGTCACACAATACAAAAGGCATACTCCAAATTGCCACGATGTACTATAAAAAACTGTATAGCGCAATAGATCTTACTAAAAACACTGAAAAACTGTCAATAGAAGGTATTCAAGTTCAAGATGTAAAGCCCCTAGACGAAATAGAAATAAGTAGTGCTATTAAACTGCTTAAACTGGAAAATAGCCCTGGGCCAGACATGATAACGAACGAAACAACAAAGTTTGTTTTTTCGCTTCTTGCTACACCTCCGACAATATTATTTAATAAGATTCTTAACACTTTTGAAAAGCCAAGTCAGTGGTCTGAGTCACTGAGAGACACATTATACTATTGCACAAGAAAGTAGACCCAAAAGACATAAAAAAAACTATCGACCCATTAGCCTGCTCCCTTCGATATACAAACTGTTCTTGTCGATAATCGAGAGAAGAATTAGTGGCAATCTAGACTTATATCAACCTGTTGAACAAGCTGGTTTTCGAAAAGACTTTTCTACCATAGACCACATGCACTCAGTAGAG
The DNA here is from genome assembly GCA_029286875.1 of Lamproptera curius. Classification (NCBI taxonomy): domain Eukaryota; kingdom Metazoa; phylum Arthropoda; class Insecta; order Lepidoptera; family Papilionidae; genus Lamproptera; species Lamproptera curius. Next base: position 29,653 of record JAGSMT010000306.1, read on the forward strand.
CAAATAATTGAGAATTATCAAGAGTTTTAAAGACCACTTTATATAGCCTTCATTGATTACCAAAAAGCTTTTGACACCATAAACCACTCGTCAATATTGAACGCTTTAAAGCCACAAAATGTTGACTTGACATACATTAAAGTATTAAAACATCTCTACAACAACATTACAAGCAGAGTGAAACTGGAGTCAATAGGCCTACCTATTAAAATTAAGAGAGGGGTAAAACAAGGTGACTCATTGTCGCCTAGATTGTTAATCGCAGTACCAGAGACAGTAATTAATAAAGTAAAGTGGGACTCATTCAGCCTTAAAATAAATGATACACATATCACTCACCTAAGATTCGCTGACGATATAGTTCTGTTTCCTGAATCTAGTAAAGACCTAGAACATATGATAGTTTTACTTGAAATACCAAGTAGACAGGCAGGTTTAGAGATAATCTTTAGTAAAACCAAAGTTATTACAAACGCTGTCAAAATCCACACGGAAACACAGTACTAGAATACGTTGATTCTATATCTATCTGGGAAAACAACTGTCCTTCTCCAAACAGAATAACTAAACAGAAATCGAAAGAAGAGTAAAATTACATGGAATAAATTTTGGGCCGAAGGAAATGTTTAAAAAGCCAGATGCCCATAAAATTAAAGAGAAAGGTCATGAATAATTGTCTCACTCCCTAGTCTGCTAGCTTGCCAAACATGGAAATTACGCATCGCGCAAAACACCTAACAGAAAACTGGTTATCTCTGAGGAGGCCTTCACCCTCGCTTGAGACGGGTTCACTTAATAATAGTTATAACTTTTTTTCATTTATTTATGTTATAAAACTGTTCATTATTTTATTACTCTATAAAACCTTTTAATTTTTTTATTATTTTTATCACAAATAGTATTTTAAATTAATTTAAATAAGGATAGATATATATTCATATTTCTATATACTCCAAATACATGGTTAGTTTTATTTGTATGTACATATACTCTTTTCACCAATAGTTGTGTGTTACTTAAGTAAAATAAAAGCCCTTTTAGTTTTTATCATATTTTATTTTATTATTTATTTATAAATATAATAGGGAGTTAAAACAAAAGAAATAATTATAAAAGTATATACAAAAATACAGAGATCGTATACAGTAGGAGAAGGCTTCTCAAAAGCAATCGAATGATTTCAAGAAAACACCATACGATCCAGTCAATGCCAGAAAAATGACGATGCTAGTACATAGGATTAGGTTTATAATAATATTAGTAGATAGGAATTCTTAGTGTTACATCATAATCATAACGTACGAAAACAGACCATATCCATTTAACAGCCCACCATGATTTTTTTCTTTTTTTAAGAAGCGAGGCAGAGAAAATATCGCATTGTGCTCGGCGATAAAAGGTACGCGTTATTGAATATTCGTTGTTTTGGCCGTTGTTTTGGAAGTCATTGAGTAATTACGATTGAATGGTATCGAAATATAGGAATTAATATTTCTTACTCCGTAATATATTTCAATTGCAGAAAAATAATGCACACTTCAAGCTTTTTTTTACCTACATCTCAATTTAAAAAATATTGCAGTTTTATAATAAGTGATTATATTCACGAGTGGCAAAAACGTAATCGCATTACAACAACAATTTAAAAGAAACCAATCACTAGCTTAGTAGGAATAGCAAAAATAAACAAACGTATATATTACGGTAACATCAAAAGACTTGCTCGTGATTTCCGGTTAGCTTTTGAATAACTAACGATTTCAATGCAAGCTAATTCCGATAATCTGTCTTATTTAGCTTGTGAGGTTTGAATAATTTGTATCAAAGAGATTTCAATGCGACGTTTAGAATTAATGTGGCACGTTTTTTCAAATTGCTTTTTCTAATTATATGGCAAGGCAGTGCCAATAATTGTAAAGGTGAATTGGTTTAAATAAATCATATGCTGTGTTAATGAAGAAAGATAATACTGAATTTGTTATAAAACATTCGGCTTTGTTTAAGTAATATTGCTTTATCAATCATGTGCAGTAAAAGGGCAACTTATTACACTACTATTTGACCAACTTCTCAAAAGAAGGTGGTACTTAATTCGGAGCGTGTTTTTTTATATATAGTACCTATATTTAAATTTTTTTTATTTTATTTTCAATAATGAGTATTAGCTGATATTTGGTTCCATTTTTAATAGTTTTTTTTAATAAATAGTTTAATAGATATTTAAGATATAAAAAAAATACGGCACCAAAAATCAAAAGCGATTGAATTGCAAACGCTGCCGACACCGTAAAAGACAGACTTAAAGTGTGTTTGTTCTACATAATTGCACTTTTTTAAATGGACCACGACAAAGTCCGCAAGCACATATATCTATGTTAATAACTCACAAAAGCCATTTTAATGTTTAACGTTGTTAAATATTGCAATATTTAAACTTCATTTAAGGTAATATAGTGTAAGTTTATTTATTTATTTCATAGAACCACCAACAGAATAACATGCTGTTTTGCTTTAAATGGTAACAATGTGACGATAGTAAGAAATAACATGATTCCAGGGTTAGGTAGTTACCGCGTGGATATATAGACATATGGCACGATAACAGCATCGTTATTACAAAAACTTGCAAGGTGATTAGTTAAAACAGTAGAAATAATTATAGTAATTTAAACAGTAAAAAATTAAAAAATGTCATTAAATTATTTGTTAGTAATAATTTAAGTATTTTAGCTTTAAAGTTTTTTAATCTTTTTTAAATTTACATAAAAATTATTGCATTGAAAAAAATTTTCATGGAAATAAAGAATTTGCATGAAAATGTCTTAATATTACACGCGACCTTGCGTCAAGTTCTATTTGTTCTAGTTATTACAGCCTAGAAAAATATAATCAACCATATACAAAGCAATAAATTAAAATACGTTTTTGATTAAAAATAGAAAATTTAATCTTTTTTGCTATAAAAAGTTGAAATGATATCACGTAAGTCAAATAAAATATGGTAGCATGACTATTAATTTGTTTTTGCGCGTAGTTTCCTTAAGTCACTTGACATAGGAAAACATTTCCTTTTTTTTTCCACGTAAATACTTTCCCATCATGCAAATTTCAGGAAGAATTTTGAATTATAACTCTAAGGACTAAACACTGAAAACGTATTTTTACTGGAAACTTTGAAGCGTCCAAACTTAATACATTTTTTTACAGCTGTCGTCGAAGAGGTCGTCTACTCTTTAAAGAAAACAAAAGTTCTTTAAGAATAAAAACAACGAATTATACTTCTAACACACATATTATTCTCCATCCTTCATCATCCTAGTTAGTAATGTAGATGGATCTGGAAAATAAAATAACTAATAAGTATAACTCGCAATTTCGCTCGTATCTTTTATAATTACTCGACAATTGGGTCCAATTAGGTCCAAAAGGTTAAAGTGTCAGCCTCTTGAGTTATACTCCAACACTGGTGAATTTTGTTCAACCGAAATTAAATGTATCTGAATGTTTTTATCCTTTTCTAGAGGGTTTTTTTAACTATATTTGCTGACGTACTAATGGCTGCAATAAAATTATACCGAGACAGCTTTTTAGTATTTATGTTTACCAAAATATGGCCTAACATCAAGCCTGAGATGGTGTAGTGACAGATAAACAATTGAAGAAGAAGACCCCTATTATCTTTGAAAGTTTTGTTTTGTTTGAGACTTGTATGATACCTTCACAATATAACTTGCGGCAAATAATGATTTTTTTGTCTTAGCTCTTAAAAGTTCTTAAAGTAAATTCAGTTTTGAACTGCAGGCATGCGATTCTTTAGTCTTACTGGAGGTATTAAAAACTGCCGTACTTAATTTAGTATGAAAAAAAACATACAAATAAATATTTTTGTTTAGATTTTTATCACCAGATTTTAGAGTTAGCTACAATTTGTAAATGCCTTTTTCAAAGATGCAAAATTTATATTAAGGTTAGTCGTGTAGTCCGCTTTAGATGCGTTGTTATACTATCGGAAATAAAAAGGTTACTAATAATAATACCTTTAATATAAAGGACAGGCTTTCTAGCGTTTTATTCATCTTTAACATATCATAAAAATATTTATTAAACTGTTCTTATCTCACGTACATTTCATCGTTTGACGGTGCAAGATTAATTTAACCATCACGCTTAACATCAAAATACATATTAGTTGTCTAATGACTTAAGGAATTTTTCGTTCTGAAGCTAATTTCATCCGTTGTCAACCTCTATCTTTTACTTTTTCGCACTTTATATTGAAACATTTTGATACTTTGCCTCAGAAGTCGTTCACGCCGTAAACCGAAGCTCAAATAAGTGTAAACAAAGAGCAAGCGAGTAGTCTGAATACATATGCCGTTGTTTATTTATTTGATTTAATAACGATTCTCGATGGTGGAATTAACCGCTACAACTAAGCAGGTCAAGGGACTCTGCAAATTTAAGGCATGCAGACTTCACCTCTTTTGACTTAGACCCTTACTTGCTTTCCGTAAGCGAGCTGAATCGAGGTGCCTAAGAGGCCGAGCCTCAGTTCGATAAGTTACTTAACTGCTTTAATATCCGTTGTTACAAATGGAACTTTATTAGTGTTTGCCAACAGGGCAATCATTTGTTAAAACTGCTTAGATTTCTCATGTGTAGTTATTATTTGTGAACTTCGTCCTCATCTGCTGGATATAAGCCTGCCCTAATTCAAGCCGTCTCCATTAGGGGTTTTTGGAACGTGTCCCATTACACTAGTTCTATGCGGGTTGCTGGGTGGATCGACTGTTTACATGCCCATCCGACGCATGGATCATCCTACTTTTGATTGATTAGCCCAAATTGCCGTAACCATCAAGAAAACTACCTAGAAAAGTATTTTTTTGAATCCCATCATCTTCGAAATTATCCTGATAGTCATATCTGCAAACGGGTTAATCCCATAGAACCTCTCACAATACCTGAGGCGGCTGGGATTCCGTGACGGACCGCTTCTAGCTCAAATGCAGGAAGCGGTGCTTCTGGACACCGCTCGTATTGTCCGCGGTTTTTCCTTTCGCCAAACCCCTTGGCCGTTTGGTCTTCCTACCGAGGCTTCCATCTGGCTTGGATGTATTTATATATGTATTGTTTATTACATTTTTAATTTTATAATTTGTATATGTGTAATATTTTATTGTTGTAAGTGTTCGTTTAAGCTAGACGAGAAACGACTTTAGAAAACAGATATGATAATAATATATAAAACCACATTTTAATAATAGTATCGTGAAGTAGAGTTATTATATGTATTTTTATTGTGATTTCTCTTACGTTTCTTTGTTGTACTAATGTACGTCCACAAGCTCATTACCCGCAGTCTGAATGTAACAAACGTCTGAAACGTCGTCGTTATTTATATCGGTTAATACCGTATTCTGTGAGAATACCGTAGTCTGTGAGAATTATACATTATTCTAGGTTTTGTTTGTAGTAATAAAAAGTCAGAATATAAAAGTTGTACGGTTCAAGGTGTTAGATTAATTATTTATTATTAAACACCTTACAAAAGAAGTAAAGTTTCCACAAAAAATATTTCTAAGAATATGTGTTCTTTATCATTGGTAGTGAAGACAGATAAGGAGAATTGCCTTATTTACACCTCGTATTAAAAAAGGCTGATATTCTTATATGTAATAATAAGAATGAAATTCTTATTATTGAAATATCAAAACCCTTTAAGGTTTAAAATTGTATATTAATTAACAAACGAAAATAATTCAGGTTATATAATCGTTATATACATTAAAATGGTAATTATTTTTTGGTTATAGTGTACGTACTTATTTTATTTATTAATTGGTGTACCTATATTCACAGTTATACATTAGTTTCTATTTTTTATAATTTGTCAATTCTACACTATTTGTGCTACTACTCCGTTTTTTTTTTCGTAATGCTCAAAGGTTGAGTTATTAGACAATGCCAAAGGCATCAAACTTGCCTCTAGTACATAATGTTGTTCAACAGAATAAATAAATAAATTGATAGTTTCTTTAATTTCTACATGAAGCGTATCAGTTGTTAAAGTTTCGTATATGTTATCTTCCTCGTCACTCTTTAATGTATTTTCATTACCCTCTAGACCACACAGCATGAATACCTTGTTCTTTGAAGTGGTCGTTTTAAATATATCTAATGTTTACAGCGTTTACTCCAGTATTATTTTTAAAACCATGTAAATTGTACACTATATACTTTTAAACTAAACATGATAAAATCCTTGACTAAACCTTGATTGATGATTGATATTATCTTAAAAATTTTACCTAACCACTTACGTCGTCACTAGAGATCTAAATGAAAGCTTTCTTTTTTCCTCTGGTATCACCCTAAGTTTTATAAAAACCTTATGCATATTTGACGATTAACGTGCTAACTAAATCAATATACAAAATTGGGAGAATTTTTTGATAAACGGATCGGCACGTGAGTAGTTTGTTTAACAATAACTTTGTGCTTGTTAAGTGAAGTTTGATTCTTTATATAACAACTTTTTTAATTGTTTTACATATTGATATTATACTTATGACAGTATTATAGTTGAGTAAGATTTAAAATCAAACGTTAAAAGTGTTTGTTTGTGTCATGGATTAGGGCTTAAGTCAGTTTTTCACATAGGTTTTGTTATCATATACTTCCTGAAATAAACGTTAAAGTTTACAAACATGAAGATCTTTGTTACCTGTATAAACAGAAATATAGCTATTTCATTGATGTCAAATCTTTGAGCGTTTGATTGTATTTGGATTGTTTTAAGATTTAAAATTGTCAATAAGTGTGGAGTAATTTTATTTTGCGATTAATATTTTAATTTTTTTTTTATGGCATACGCGAAGCAGACGAGAACAGTCAGCCACCTGATGGAAGTGGTCATCGACACCCATTGACGTTGACAATACCAGTGGTATCGCCGACGCGCTGCCTACCGTGAGACATAGAGGTGTTAACAACTGTTATCGGATGATACTACTTATAGGAAGGTCAAAACTGACCCTACTACGAAAACGCTCAAATTAACTAGCGATCTTATTAAAGCACTCCGAAAAACCTTAATCTTGACGTAAAATTGATAATACCTTCATGTCCCAAGCCCCCAAATTGTATGGGTTTGCCTAAAATACACAAAATTTAATGCTCCATTGCGCCCTATTGTTAGCCAAATTGACTCACCTACTTACAAATTGGCTCAACATTTAGTAAAATCCTCTCACCACTCAGAGGACAAACAAGCGCGTTTACAAAGGATTCATACCATTTTGTTAGCGAGGTAAAACATCTACATCTTGCTGACAATGAAACTATGGTTAGTTTTGATGTTCAATCTTTGTTACATCTATACCTATAGAAGAGTTGCATCAATATTGTAACAAGAAAGTTAGAAGAAACATCTCAATAGAATATGCATTTTACTAAAACATTGCTAACATCTGGCTATTTATTGTGGAAGATGAGTTCTACATGCAGATGGATGGTGTAGCGATAGGTTGCCCAGTGTCTCCTATTGTTGCTGACATTTTTATGGAAGACTTTGAGGAGAAGGCCCTACTCACTGCTCCATTCATCCAAGATTTTATAAGCCTATGTGGATGATACATTTACCATCTTACCATATGATAAAATAAATGCATTTTAAACCACCTTAACTCTATAAATTCAAAATACAGTTTACTATGGAGTTAGAAATAATAATTCTTTAGCTTTTCTTGATGTTTTAATTATTCGCAATCCTGATAACACCTTGAGCCATACTTGTATAGGAAACTCAACCATACAAATAAATATTTAAATGGCAATTCACCACCATCCATCCCAGTTAGCTACCGCGGGCAAAACTTTGTTTCAGAGAGCACGAGGGATCTGTGATGATGAACACCTGGCGGCTGAGCTACACCATGTTAAGCAAGTACTGCGGAGACAACAAGCTCGCTGCGCCACGGCAGCGTCACGGTGACCGAGTGAAGGCAGCCACAGTGGAGCGGTACCTGCTGTTCTACCTTTTGTGAGGAGGCGTAACTGCAAGATTGGCTACATTTTGAGGGCGAGGCTTCAATCAAAACTTATTTCAAGCCGCTGAAGAAGATTGGTCAATTCCTACCACCTGTCAGTAAGTATTCCTCTACAACACCCAGGGTGTACAAGCTAGATTGTGACTGTGGCCTCTCTTATATTGGACAAACGAAGCGAGCAATAAGAACCCGTGAAGGAACATATAGCTGACATTAAACATAGAAGACCCAAGAAGTCGGCAGTGTGTGACCATACCTAAATCACCAAACCATTACATCAGATTTGATCGACCACAATCCTCGCTAAGAACACCGATTCCTACCAAGGATGATCTGTGAGGCTATTGAGATTAAAAACATCCAAATTTAAATAGAGAAGATGGTTGGGTTCTACCACCTGCTTGGAATCCCATAATTAATAAATTTAAATTTAAACCCAAGCATAATACCACTGCCGGCTGCACAGATAAAATCAGTTCATTTTGCATAGGTCGGAGTACAGATTAAAAATAATTAATAATTACGATCTGACCCCGCTACTGGCAAGAAGACGCACTTGACATCTCAGTCTACCCGCTGACCACGGCCGCTGGAAAGTGTTCGAAACGTCAGAATTTAAAATGTAAAATAAACGCGATAAAATCCGTAAAGTAATTTTATTTAATCTTGTTTACCAGTAAATACGCTGGCTACGGTGCCCTTCAAACCGGAACGCAGCAGTGTTTTCAGACTACTGCTTCGGACGAAATAGGCACCGTGGTGGTACTAACCAGACGGTCTCCTATAAACAGGGGACCTACCACCGGAATGAATGAAATGTTGAAAACACTATAACTAGTATTTTTATATCAAATTAAAATGTTAAGGTAGCTAAAATTCAAATTGCAATGCAATGGTCTATCTTCAGAGTTTAAACAAAGAGATAGTTTGAATCTTTTCCGTGTGGACATTTCGCTAAACACAAATAGAAGTACTTACTGAAGGCCGCTTAATTATGGTTCGCTGCATTGTTATTGGGTAAACTCTGTGTTCTTTAGTCAATAATTAACTTACAGCTGTTTAGTAGTTAATAATCTTTGTACAAATTATGTATTCTAGTATTATAGAATTTTGATTTTTATAACTATTCGCTAAACATAAAGGCTAGATTAAATACTTATAATTTTACTGCATGTGGTTAGTGAAACATATTTTAGACGTTACAATGTACATTTTAAACTATATAGAATTGGTAGGCAAAGAAAACAATGTTTTGTACCAATAACATCTACCTATAATTTATTTATTTGTAGTTGGAGATCGGTTCAGTTACGTTACTAGATTATGTATATTTCTAAAACTTAGATACAATTTGAGATCCAGTACTATATCGTATTTTTGAATTTATTTGGTTCAGCTAACAAATTTCTACCAAATTTAAATGGCTTAACATTAAAATAGACATAACTCAACATACCTATAATTTCCAGCTTGGATAGTCTAAAAGGTCCTCCGTAATTATGAATTGTATCTTTTTTATTTTTTATATCATCATCATCATCATTATCAGCCTGTGTTAGTCCACTGCTGGACATAGGCCTCCCATTTTATAGCTATAGTCGCTATTCCTTAATAGTTAAAAAAATTATTAACAAACATGTAAATTAAATGGATCAATTTGGGGAATGAGTGACTTGGTCTGACTAAATGAAAAATATGAGCTATTGTACAGTCTTAACTGCCTCCGTAGCCTAGTGGTATAGTCGTGTGCTTTAGAATCCGGTCGTGGGTTCGAATCCTACGGGGACTCAACAAATTTTCATTGTTGTTTCCTAGTTGGTTAGGGCAATTTGGGCCGATCACCCATTTGTCTGAAAAGTAAGATGATCCATGCGTCGGATGGGCCTGTAAAAAGTCGGTCCACCCGCTAACCCACATTGGTCCAGCGTGGTGGGGTACGGTCGAAAAAACCCCCCTAATGGATAGGGGTGTATTAGGGCAGGCCTATGTCCAGCAGTGGACTATCGAAGGCTAACGATGATTGTACAGTCTGCACCCATTAATTATTTAATACTAGAACTGTCCACATTTCTATCTTCGAAAATGGAAAATAAGATGAAGAATAGAATATTTTTTTATTGATTTTACAAGCAAAAATCCAATACGAATTTTAATATATGTATCAGATCTCGTTTTTATACTTATATTTATACAGTAAGAAGTTCTTACTATGATAAATTATTTTGAAAGTACCTAACGCCCATGAGAATTTAATTGCAACTCGACATACTTTTTAATATACATGAATAAATCCTTCCATAAAACACGGCACCAAATTTTAACGAACACTTATTATTGCGATAAAAGGTGGGAATTGCAATTTTTAATTTTTTCATAAAATTTAAACAGCAACAGAGCAGAACGTTCATTATAAATAAAATAACACAAGCGCTGAAACCATATTACAACCTAGTGTTCAGGATATCTAAAAAGTTAGCAATTTAAATAAGAAACATTAAGGTTTCTAATTGTTTACTAATTAATAGGATTTAAAATCAGATCAAGAATAAACTAAGAAATGTTAAATTATTATAAAAATATTCTTATGCTTTGATTTATTTTGTTGATTGATATTTAGAATCGACAAAAAACTGAAAGCATCACTTTAGGAAAAACAAGACACAATATACGGAAGATAACCCAGTAATTCCGCTGCTACGCTGCCCATAAAACTGAAAAACAGCAACGTAAAATTTTTATTTCATCCCAAACAATATAAATCCAATTACATATATGGAATGGACAAAATGCTATACAGCAACAAAAGGATCAAAGTTTTCCTGAATTAGAATTAGTTTTAGTGCAGAAATTGCAAGATGAGAAAATGGCACCGTAAAATTCCACACCACGAAGCACAATACGGATTTAAATTGTGAAAGGACAGAGCAGTTTGTTTCTTTAAGGTGGAATTAGAAAAGACGTTATGATTATGTTTTATAAAACAACTGAACAACAAATGGTTTCATTTGTTCCAGTACATATACTACTTATACTATAGAATAACAACCAGATGCTTATCATGTAATGTAAATTAAATCTTTATGAATACGTCACAGATTTAAAGCGGTTTTATTTATTATTTTAGTTTATAGTCTTGATGAAAGAGCTTTGATTTTCGTTCCTACAAATACCGCCACACAAACATAATATCCCGGTTTAATGAGAGTCCTTTTACCGGAGTTAACCTTGTTTCCGATGCTTTGATCGTCGTTGGCGCATAAGAAACTTACGAGTATTTTTATGCATAAGACTCGAGTAAATTTGTATGCCTTATATTTCATTTCATTAAACGATTCGTTTAAAATTAAAAAAAAATCAGCGCGTTGCTAGTAACTTCGTTGCCAATGTTTTTCATTTCTTATCAATGGACTACCTATTTTACATCACCATCGTTTAGGCAGGAACTCATCAAATTAATATCGTGTTAATTTTTAATAAATAAATTGAGCATCTAGAAGGAAGAGACATTATTGAATGCAATAACCTATTTCTGGAAGACTTATCTAATAAATTTGATCGCCATCCGAAACAATTCCACATGAACGCTATTAGTTTTAAAAGAATTTGATAGAAGGTTTTGGCATGCTATAGATTTCTATTCTCATAGGTCATACCTTTAAGGCGGAAAGTTTTCTTATAGGCACATTTATATTTAGGTAGTTATACTGTAGACGCAGCACCCGTGCATAGTTTTTAAAATCTACCTTCGAACAGAAGCGTTCCGTGCAATACCTGTTGATTTTAATTGGATTTGTCTCCTCACGAAATATGTACCTGACGCGTTGAATACCTCACAATTTAATTCCTCGGAAGAATACAATAACAATATGCATAAAATTTCCATTTATAGCTGACAACAAGCAAAAGACAAAGCAGTAGCGAAAAGGTTTAAGGTTGAGGAACATAATGTGTGATAGTTAATCAGTTATATCTCCAAAATATTACAACTGATTATGTGTTCGTTATATTAATATAAATTACGTAAATATGATTATACTTACAAGTTTGCAATATAGAGAGTACTTGTCGTACATAAACTAATTGACATTTAAATTCAGATTCCGATTACTATTATTAAAAATCATATCCATAGACCGTTTATGTTTAGTAAATTAAAAAATATTCTATGCATTTGTATAAACATCTTAGACACTTTTGAAACTGAAATTAAATTTAATTAATATTTTTTATATATCAGTTTTGAGTAAAAGCAGTTCCGATATATCACAGTAAACGAGTCTAAATAAAACCTCTGTGGGTTATTCAAACATCGGACGAATATGGCGGCAACTTTTAAGTCTAAAATAAAATGCTTTTTTAAAACAACCATGATTAAAGAGAAGAACTTATTCATTCATAACGTAGAAAAGTGCACATAACAATATTTCAAATATGAATTTGTTATTTTTCTTTCATATCCATTAGAATTTAAGTTTATCTTCTATGCAGCATCCTGTATCATGTTGACTTTTTCATTGAATTTTGAACTTTGACCTTCAATTCACTCTCTTTTACTCAAAGATCATATTGTTCATTTTCATGTTTTCGATGTGTTAGCGGTCCAAACCCAAAACAGTAATCGATCTGTTGTAGATCTGAAATCCAAATAGCGATATCGAACTACATTTCCAGCGCATTAATGAAGTTCTTTAATAAAATTATATTTTAACTGATATATGACTTGAGTATATAATTTTTTGGTATGTAAACTGAACCTGCCTCCATGTGTTAGGCATGGGCGTGTGCTTGAAAACGGAGGTTTCGAATCCTGCGGGGATGAACAAATTTTGATCGCTGTTTCTAGTTGGTAAGGGCAATTTGGGCCGATACCCAATTGTCGAGATAGTCCAAACCCCTTAAAGATAGGTTATTAGGGAGGCCTATGTCCAGCAGTGGACTAACAAGGCTGATGATGTATATGATGTATGTGTATATTTATAGAAATTATTTTGCAGGAATTGTGATGCACATAATATAAATACGAAACAAACATTATTAATTCTTCCAGCAGACTGCGAAGAATAAGTAAATCGTTTATTGGACAATGTAGACGCTTTACAACAACAAAAACTTCTTGAAGACTCTATTAAAACTGATTCACTTAATGAGTAAGATTTGTCCATTATTTTTTTTTTTCTTTCAGGCTTATTGAAAATAAGTGTAGAATTTTTACTTAACATAAAACGAGGTAACTTTTAATCAGTAATTAATCAAGTGTTATTAATAAATCAGACATTTCAAAAGTAGTGTGTAGAAAAATACTACCGGAAACTGCGAGAGTTCCACTTATTTCCGGCAATCTTATCGGTGTTTGCGAAGCCTTCATTGCTTTTTCCGCTTTTCTTTGACAGTTTCATTTCGAAGGGACGTGAAGGTTTATTTCAATTCGTTACATCGCTAGATGTTCATGTTCATGTTCGGTGCTTGTATTTTGTAGCATTTTAATACTTTGTATTTTAGCGAGTTTCCAAAAATTTTAATAATCCAAATTATTAAAGTTATTCAGAATAATAAGATGCAATAAAAAACACAGCTACAGAAATGGTTACTCCCAATTTTTTTATTTATGCGTACATTAGCAGTATGGTTATTAGTATCAATAAAATGAGATTGAAGGTTTGCATGGAATCGCGCGTCAGTTATCAAGCCTTAGCTTTTAAGTAATCAACGAGCCTTTGAGAAAATTTTAAACTGGAAGGTTTAGCCTATGAGAAGAAATTTATAGCATATCGGATACCTTTGATGAAATTCCTCAAAACGAATAACGTTTATAGTCGATATTGTTAGTCAAGATATTAAATTCATTAAATAAGACCTTAGTACTAAGTTTTGAACCTATCGCTGGGTCCACTGCTGGACATAAGGCACCCTAATGCACACCTCCATTTGGGGATTTTGGACCAAACCAACCACGCTGGTCCAATGCGGGTGAACCGACTTTTTACATGCCCATCCGACCATGGATCATCTTACTTTTCTGACAATTGATGATCGGCCCAAATTGCCTAACCAACTAGGAAACAACAATGAAAATTTGTTGGTCCGGATTCGGAACCCGACCTACAGTTTCTAAGGCACACGCTTATACCACTAGGCTAGGAGGGTTTTTGTAAATAACTTTTATTTTGGATAAACAATAGTTATGTTCATTGTTTAATAGAAATTTTCACTGGTTTGAATTGACTAATATTGGAATTGTAAACTGTTTGTAATAATTGTAAACTTCGGGCTATGAGATTAAGTAAATAAATATTTTAACAGTCCCAAATTAAGGAAAGCTTGTACAAATTGTGATTGTATAGCAACTAGATGACTAGTAAATACATAAACTTATAAATATTTTGCCAATAGATATATATAAATTGATCATGAATTGTCACCATTTCAACCGTTCCTCCGTTTCTATTATTAGTGCTGTCCGAAATCTATGAAAGACATATTTTGTGAATCCTATATCTGAAAAAGGCGATCGCTCTAATCCGACAAGCAGATTGCGATCAAGTCATTGCTTTTTAAAATAATGAAGTCAATTATAAACTTCGATACCTGAAGAATCAACACCTGATCAGCAAACGCAGGTAAGGCTTTCGAAGCGTTGTAATTATACTTTTGAATGAAATTATTGTTTTGAGAGCCCAGAGAAATCTATGGGATCCCTGTTATATCAGCTAACTATCCTTCAGTAATTTCATTTGAAAAAGTACTAACAAGAGAACTAGGTTTGACAAAGAACCCGACGTTAACTAATATTACTGACAATTTAAACGTTTTTCTTTGAAGTTTGTTCTGTTCACTGGAGTAGTTTCGACGGGAAACGTCTTAAACAAAGTAGAATCGTCAGTACCGGACTAACCTACAACCCTTCTTTATACTTTACCTTGCAAGTAATTGTATACATACATAAACAGAAGATCCTTCGAAGAAATGTGCATTACTAAATATTACACTTGCTCTTGATATACGTAAAATTATAGTTTCAATTTCAAAACAACTATCAATGAGAACCTTTAACGGTTCGTTTTTGTACATTTGGCATACATTCATCTGTGTCATCCTAGTTAAAAAACAAAGATACTAATGCGGTAATTTTTATTAAATTCAAAGGTAAGCCTTGGAGGTAACCTATGATTGATAAATTACGAAAAGACTGTAATTATATGAATAACTTTAAAGGTAAGCATAATAGGAAAACTCATTTTTTAGAACAACGACAACAAAAACATAACAATATAGCAGATGATAATATTTCTGCAAAATTAAGGGTTTTTTTGATTTCGAAACAAAATCTTCGCTGTCATTACTCCAAATGAAAACATCGAATAAAAAAACGAACATTAATAAGTTATATCCGGCGCTCCACTCTAGTTTTATCCAAAAAAGCTGGATTTTGTTTTGCATGGAACTGTTTCCAGATGATGTCGAGAATATGGGATGACAAGTTGGTCTTGAGACTTGTACTTTTAATTCTGTGATTACATTATCGCGTGGCTTAAATAGCCAAGTGTTTAACAAATAGCATAATTAATATTTTGATAGAAAGTGTTAAGGTTTGAACGCATAGAAGATCTTTGATCAAAATTATATTCAAATTGGAGAACTAAAGGTGTCCTCATAAAAATAATCGACTCTTAAGGCATAAGCATACAAAGTATAGTAACAGTTTTGAACCTTATAAACGGCAGCTTTTTTATTTAAACAAAAGTTTTATCGATAGATAGTGCATTTAAAAATGTCAGAGGATTCAATTTCGAGCCATTTAGTTAATTTGACTATCAAATAAGAGAGTGTATTGTTCCATTTTGAATAAAGATATTTGACTTTGATTTTATTTTGGTTTTTATATATTACACTTTTGCGATGGCTTGGTGTCTTGCGTTGTTTATTTTATTTTAAAAGGGGTTTGAAATAGAAATCGGAATAGATTCCAACGCGCAGCTTCATATTTTTCGTCAAATCCTGTCAAAATGCCACCGGCATCGCACGGAACGCTTTTGTTCGCTGGATTTAACATCTGTGCAAGGCTGGGTCTCAGGGTAGGATTTGGATATTTTTTACTTTACTTTATGCTTTATATCTTAGATATGGTAGTGTTAATAAAATTTCTATCGTTTATAAATATAATGTTTAAAAATATCTTTTTTATAAATAACAAACCATCATAGTTTACCGAAAAAACGTCTCAGCCTAAAATAGGCTTAAACCTAAATACTTCTACAAAACAATAACAATTATATTATGGCATATTAAGAAGGTATCTTTATTTGTGCTATTGATTTTCAAATGGGAGGTCAACAGAGTTAGCGGGTTCGAATCCTGTTGAGATACTTCCTGTTGTGTTTAAGTTTTTCAAGGTAACACTTATTGAAACTGATCTATATTTGTATTTAAAATATTTTTAGGGCAATAAAAAAACTAAGGCGTTACGGATAAAAAGCTCAAATTATATTCCATCTTTAGAAAATTAATTGCACACAAAAAAATCTCTAATTGCAAACTACGTGTAAAATGGCGCTGAGAAGTAGTTTCTTTCATCATCATCATCATCTCATCATCATCATCATCATCATCATCATCATCTAGCCTTTTATCACTGCTGGACATAGGCCTCCCTAATACACCCCTATCCATTAGGGAGTTTTTGGACCATCCCACCACGCTGGTCCAATGCGGGTTGGTGGGTGGACCGCCTTTACATGCCCATCCGACGCTGGATGATCGGCCAAATTGTCCAACCAACTAGAAACAACAATGAAAAATTTGTTGAGTCCCGCAGGTTCGAACCCGACCCCGGTTTCTAAAGCAAACGCCCATACCTCTAGGCCTCCGTAGTTTCTTTTTCATCTATGCAAATTACGCATAATTATTTGATCGCCTGCACTGAAAACTCCCTCAAACGTGTCATACTGGTTGGACAAAAATCATCTGCCATATTTTTGTTAAACATGTGTCAAAGTTTTATATTCTCAATTCGATTCGTCGTGCACCCATGATAGTTTTTTTTCTCCGACGCGCTTGTTTTTGAAAAGATGGTGATTGTCGTTTTAAAGTACTCTTCCTCTCTCTCTGAGTATCACGCTATTTATCACTACATATAAATTGTTTATTGCTTAAAATTAAAATACTCAAATCCTTTGTTTTTTGGATTTTAATCAAATACATTGTGACATATATTAAGTCCTGAAGAATGATTTAACGATTTCCCTTTGATCTGTACTGATAAAGAAAAGTATTATTTTTTGTCAAATATATAGATTTTCCGTTACTTTTTTCTTGTTTTGGTAGGTACCTAATAATTTTTTTTTTTACTTAAAACAAACTGTAAAAAGTAGCTCACGATAAAAAGTTTCCAGCATAATATTTGGCTCGTGTCCTACCTACCTTGCAGTACATTATCCTCGACCGTTAGCTATTATACATTACAGAATTATTTTGTAATGTAGGTTATTCATTTATTGCTTTGGTGAGGAATTAGTTTCACGACTTAATTAGTAATGTATGAACAAATTACTTTACTAATTAAGTCTGAATATGTGTAACTTTTACGTCATTCGGAAATAAAAAAGGGAATTTTACATGTAACATGACGCCAATGGTTCTAAATATATATAAAAAAGGGTGAGATATGGTTCCAAGTGTTCGATAACACGCGATCGACGTCTAATTCTGAAGAATCTTGCGTGTTTACTATTACTTACATACGTAATCGCACTTGAAAAACAGGAAAAATATAATAAAATGTAACTTATGAACAGTACGAAATATTTGAAGTTGTGCAGGTTGCTGTTGATGAACAATTCGTTTATTGGCTACACTATGTAAAGAGAAATTGTTGTGTATTTGTAGATAGAACTCAGACGCATGCTTTAATTAATATTTTATATAGTTGGGTAATAATTAACGTCTCCATAGCCTAGTGGTATAGGCGTGTGCTTTAGAATCCGGAGGTCGTGGGTTCGAATCCTGCGGGGACTCAACAAATTTTCATTGTTGTTTCCTAGTTGGTTAGGGCAATTTGGGCCGATCACCCATTTGTCTGAAAAGTAAGATGATCGGTCGGTCCACCCACCAACCCGCATTGGACCAGCGTGGTGGGATACGGTCCAAAAACCCCCTAATGGATAGGGGTGTATTAGGGGAGGCCTATGTCCAGCAGTGGACTATCAAAGGCTGATGATGATGATGATGATGATGATGATGAAGAGATGCACTACTTTAATTATTCAATAATAATCGAAATGCAAAAAATACATCATTCTGACAGGAGATTTTAATATTGATATCTTAAAGAAAACAGAAATACTCTACAGGATTACACAAATATCTTATTAGATAATAATCTAAAACCACAATAACAATGCCAACAAGACAGAGAGCTTGTTTAGACATATTTCCCTTTAAAATTAAAAATGGTGAATACACGACTATTCTCAGGTTTTTGAGCAACCTGAAATTTTGAGTGAAATTAACAACAGCAGTTGTAAAAGTAATAAAAGTGATCATTTTTTTCTGCGTTATTTTTCAAATGCTAAATGAAAGGTTAGTGTTTTTTATCTTGTTTATAAACTCTTTCTTGATTTTGAAATATAAATAAAGTTTTACGTCTGGAGAAATATCCTTAATAGTGAATCAACACAAAAAAAAAATCTTTCCCATTGTTGTAAAAACAGCCAATTCAGATTGATTATTATTTTTTCAAATGAACTGAATGATTCCAAAAAATCCTCCGATTGACCTATTATAAAACATGTTAAAAAGTATTTATGTGAATTGGGAAATTATTTTAAAATTCGTTTCTTATGTGTTAATAAAAATATGTAATTGTTTAAAGTAATTAAAAAAGTTTTAATCTAAACTTACCGGTTTTATTTTTTTCAGTTAATTTATTTAATAGCAAACTTGTTAAGCTTAAAGAGTTTTTTGAAATTGGGGAATTTATTTCTTTAGGCAGAGAATATTAAAGAACGTAAGGATGATTCAAGCCGATCCTATTTTCATGCGGGAGTTTAATACGTCATTCATTCCCTTTTTTAAAAAATTATGGATTAATTCCATCCTTTACCCGAAACTGGTTGAAGACTGGAAACGACAAAATTGAAAAAGAAATTGTTGGAATTTTTTGATAATGGATTAACGATTTTAAAACAATTTTAGAAATTGTTCGGTTTAACAACATTTTAACAAAAAAGAAGTTAACGCAGGGTATAAAGGGTTCTAAAACCTTAATTTTTAGACATTTATAAAACCGGCTATATATCATAAAGTTCTTAAGTTTTTAAGCCCTTATTCTTTCCGTCCAAACAAAAAAAGCTTATGATCATCAAAGTTACCGATCATTTTATTCGTTTTTATTAGTAAAGGGAATTGATAGATTAAAAATATTATGCTTCTTTAAATTTTATCTTTTAATTTAGTAGGGGTGTTGGTTTTCGTGGTTTTAGGTTACCAAAGTCCAAAACCAGGTTCCTCGGGATCCCAAGGGAAGCCCTTTGGCGAACCCACCCATCCAACACCAACCATTCCCACCCCTCCGTCCTTCAACGGCCGGGTTCCCCCGCTGGTCGCCGCGCCGGAGCCGACTCGGCCACCGGCCCCGGCTCCCACATGCGCCGCTGGCAGACTGGCAATAACGCCGCGTCTTCCCCAAACGCCAGAGTTTAATTTGGAAATTTAATCACAAGACGTTCCCCGCGCCCCCGGCGACCGATTAGGTTTTCCTTTGTTAAAAACAAAATTTAATTACTGTTTAAGGCCCGGTACGACACCCACGTGTGGGACACCCTAATTTTGAGTGGGACATACACACACCTATGACATGGCCCCACCGGTGAGGTTGATAACACACCCCTTTCATTGACACGGTAACAACATATTAGATAGGAGCGTTGCTGGGTTTTCGCCACTTTCCCCAGCCCAACGCTTTGGTAGTACAGATAGAGCCTTCGCTTTAAAGTATTCAGCGCTTAATCGAGCCGGGCCGGGCCCACCTGGGCAGCCCTCATTGCAGGTAACGGAACCAGAAAAGTGACAGCCCTACCCTCGGGGGCCCTTGGGGTTAAGTCCCGGGGGCGCGCCGGGGCCTAAACGGGTTATGTTCTTCGGTTTATTCCCCAACAAGAGATCCATCAAAAAAAAACTTTTAAAACAAAATTAGATGAACCCGGGGACAGGGGAAATCGATTAATTGATACAGTTATTTTGAAAACAAAATTAGATTATTTTATGTTGCAAAAGTTTAAAACAACTTATTATTGATAAAGGTCTTCAATGTTGGATACGTATCATAATTTATTAAATAAACATTAAATATCAAATGTTTAGCTTATTTGGAAAATTTAAATTTTTTTGCTCCTTGGATCTTTTTCCTTTAAAATGGGTTTAAATTATTTTAATCACGATATTTGTTTATATTAGATTTTTTATTTAAAATTCAACATATTTTGGGTTCAAAAAAATTTTCAGTAGTTTTAATTTTTCCCGAAACGTTTACCTTGGACAATGATAAAAGTTTTTCCCTTTAAAAAGTTTTTTTTGCATTTCCAGGAAAATATATTTGCAAACATATAAAAACCAATGGGTAATACATTTAACTATCATGGTCCAACATTATTGACAATTCAACATAGTTAATTTTGAAAATAATGTAACATTATTTGTCCTCACCTGACTTTGATATAAAAAAATAATTGATTCACTGCAAAACCCGGAGACTTCCGTGAAAAAGACCAACAACCTTAGGCTGTTGATATAAAAAGCTGAGTAGTGTTTGAAAAATTTTTATAACAAATCATCATTAAAATTTCATCATTTTAAAAATCATCTTTGAACGAATTCAGCCTCCATTTCCTCCCCAGGTGTTAAAAAAGCGACTGAGGTAAATCAAACAAACAAATTAACATCATTTGTATACGGCTACCGATGGCGGGATAATTTCACCCCCCTTAGTCTCAAACGTTGGGGCCACTAACGGGCAAAGCAGGTTGGAGGTGGCCCGAGGGTCCGGCGGTCAGTACCCCCGCTCGCCAAAGATTGGCACGATGGTAAAACCCTTTAAAGGATGATAAAAAACGGGGCTCCCGGTCCTCGGTGCCCTACTATTCTTGACTGCGGTGACGGGGCGGCGGGGAGGCGTAATTCCATGGAGGGCTTACCAAATCAACGTCCTAAACTTCAATTTTCAACAAAAGTTCCTAAACTGGTAAACCTCTTGACTAAAGAAAAAAACTGTCAAAAAAGATGTTAGATTTATTCCACGTCTCTTTATCAATGAACATTTTAAAATGAACTTCCGTCAAGGGTTGCATATCTTTTGAATATCCAAAGGATATTCGTTGAAGGTTTCACGTTTATACCCAAACATCGACCTCAAGATAAGCCGGCAAAAACCAGTATTAATATTGAGGAAAAGCTTTTATATAAAACTAGGCAAAATTGGTAAACAATTGGGGGTAGCAAAGGGGCAAAGTTTATAAACACTTTATAGAAAAGAACTTATATGATGAACTCCTTTTCAAAAAGGCCCCCAAAAGTGGATGGATATCATGGCCGTTAAAAACAGTTGACTTTATTATGAACCAAACCTAAACATTCAATAATGTTTCATGATAACAAATTATACCAGCGATCACCCGACGGAAGAGGCAATTGAATCGATCTTGTTGAGAGGGCGAATAAAAGAAGCCCACGTCCCGGTATCGCATTCGACCGGGGCCTCCTAGTATCGGTATAAAATGGTTAAAATCATTTGACTGTTTTATAAAATTAAATAGTTTAATTCATCGATTCGTTTCTTTTCGCGTTATTTTCATGTTCTTATAATCCGATTTCATTGCTGTTTTACCAACTTTAAAAATTAAAGATAAACAATTTGTTCATCAAGCCTGTGTCACACACTGCTGGACATAGCCCTCCCACCAATGCCCCTTTCGATTTCGGATTTCATCCAGCCCACATCGGGCCGTCTTGCAATTCAACTCCATTTGCCCGGGGCATCCTTTTGTTTGGTGTGTTTTTTCATTAAATGCAAGGTATTCAAATAGCGAAAAGATTTTTGCAACTTTTTTGTTTATTAAATGTAAGGTTTTATGCAATTTTTGGTACATAAAATGAATAAGGCACAAATCAACATAATCAAATAATGATAAATAAAAAAAACCCATTATGTAAGAATAAAATAAAATGCAAAGCATTTTTTGTGTGTTTATTTTTATTCTCAATTTGACTTTACGTTTTAATTTTTAAATACACGCTAATGAGGGCTTGTTCGACCTTTTAAATAAGGGTAAAAAAATAACTTTTGAACAAATGGGTTTCAAAAAATAAAACGCAAACAAAAACCTTATTAATTATTTGAAAATTATCATGACAACAAAATTTTAAATGTTACAAACTTTGATGATGAATGCTTTGTGTCGTCGGTTTGTGAAAACTCTGTTAATTAACCGGTATGCTAAATTTAAAAAGGGACCTGTTCGTTGGCCCCGGAACCTGTTTATGAATGAATTACCAAAGAAAAAGAGTCTGGAAGGAAATGTGTAAAAAACTCCAATGGGATATTTAAGGAGCATTCGGGTTCCAAATTGGTAAGGGTTATGGACTATTGCTATAAAAAAGAAAAAAAGTATTACAGTAAACAGTTTTAATAGTGGACTGTTGATATTGGTTTTTTTACAAGTTTAAAAAGAAAAATATAAATCACGGTATGGAAATACTTTTTAAAACACACATATACATACATAATTTAATTACCGTGGGGTCTTGGGTAAAAGATAAAAATAAGAATAATCTCGAAATAATAAATAATGAAAAAAGTAGGTTTACTATATCGGACTATTCTAATATATTAAGAAGGTATTTTCAATATCGACCCTAACATATTATTCATAAATTTAAAACAATACCTTTTACTTTTGCTCAAACTTATTTATAGTTAAACACCTTTTTTTTTAATTTGTAAATAGATGGGTTCGGTGTTAACTGTCCACAGTATTTTTTATTTTTAAACGGTTTCCTTTATTTTTTTTTAAACTTCGTGTTTATGGAACATTATAATATAAATTGCATATATTATCAAATAAAACAACAACTCGGGATAACATACAGTCCCAAAGGGCAAAGGAAATTCTATTACACTCTAATGGTAATCAAACTTGCCTCTTGAAACTTAAACAAAATTCACTATTTTCACGTGCTGGGGGATAATTGAAAACAAACCAAAAATTATTTATTTATGTCTTCCCAAAATCATAAAAATGCCGCAGAATATACTAAGGTCTGTACATCCATTTCACAAAGCGCTCCTGGACAAAGGCCTCCCCTATTTTAACAACGATCGTTTGACCCCCTTCATCCAACCGCTCCTGACTAAACAAATCGTCGCTCCACCTTTGTAGGTTTTACCTTTTCCTTGGTCCCGTTCCTCCCTGTTTCTCCACCAACCTTCAGTTGGCGTTACATTCTGCCTACCCCGTTCAGTTGGACTTTGAGTTATGTCTGACTTTGGCTCTTGGGTTTCATTTTTTCCAACATATTGTTCCATCGCTCTCTGAGTTTTTTAAGATTTCTCTTGCCCTTTTGTTGGATACGTTCTGTTCCTTTCAATTTAAAAATAACACTGGTCAAAGACCTTTTTGGGTACTGTTTATTGAAATGACCTACCAATCCATATTTATGACAATTTTTGTATGTATGTACCAAATCTTATGCATGTAGTATGTACCAAGTTAAGTCTCCATTTAACTAGCAAGTAAAGTTAAATACTTCTAAATACTTAAGTATCCTTTTTTTAAATAGACTTTCAAAGAATAAAAATTTAAATATTTAAATTAAAAGTTTTGCATTTTGAAAAAACCCAGTTTTAATGTTTTGTTAAGTGTTACTGTATTTCAAAGAAGGGGAAATATTTTTACTACGATATTCTTCCCAGGAATTCAATGGGGATGTTTTAGGTGCAAAATTTTAAATTTTTTCCGTAGTAATGTTAATTAAATTTAATCAACTCGTAAAAGTTTGATTTGATATGCCCTCACGATTTGAGTGTAAACTTTTAGGGGTAACTTTGAGGCGGTTTTTTAAAATGGTTGTATTTTCCTAAACAACGTTCAAATAATAAACATTTTTATAGGGAGGGACTTAATTTTTTCCTTTTTTGATGGAAGTACATATATTTATATTATGTGTAATTATTCTTTTTCCCATTTTGAAAACTTTGGCTATTTCAAATTCTGGGTATGTATTTAAAGAACTTTGAGTTACAAATTTGTGACTTTTCTATCATGATGTTTTTAAAAATACAATTTTTAAAGTTAATAATTTTTTTTAATCAGACCAAAAATATTTGTTCTGCTAGTTTCTATTCGTAAAAGAAAAAAAACAAATGGCTAATGCTACTTAAAATAGAACATGGCAAACAGTTAACCACCGGGCAATTGGAAAAGTTGTTTCCAGAGGGTAAATTTTTTATAATAGTAAACAGATTTTAAAAAAGAAAAGGTTCGTTAATATTTGCTTCTTAATAACGTGGTAGAGAGTAAACTAAAAGATGATTTTTTAAACTTTACTTTTAAATTTTTCAAGTTTAAAACTTTTTATTTAAGAAGAATAAGTGTTAATCAGGACATTACAATATCCTTCAACTGACTACTGATTGGATTATTTAAAAAATTTCCCCCACTATTTAAAGTTAACCAAAGAAATTGGACTATCCAAATTTTATGGGTGCATTTTACAGATTATTCCCGGCAATATAAGCCCAATGTTTTTGGGTTATATATTTTATCAAGAAATTTAAATAAAAAGTATTATATTTCCCATAGATGTCATTCTTGGTGGTGGTAGGTTTTTACAAGGAAATGACTTTTGTTATATACTTTACCATAAAACAAACCGAAGTTTTAAAATCGTTAAAGACGATATAGCAAGGTAATGAACAAACATTCAAATAAATCTTTCTAATTTATTAAATAAAAAAAGATTAAAATTTCAAACAAAGAAATTAACATAATAATAATAAAATTTTAATTTGTAAATAGTATTATAAAACGTCAACGAAATTTAGACTAAATAATAGATAAGCTTTAGTGAACCCTTAATAAAAGTTTCTTTTAATGTTAAAACGTTTGAACAACCAAAAGTTTTGTATTATGTTTGGCGGTTTTTTTCACCCTATCAAAATGCAGTCTTTATTTTCCAGTTTTAAAAATTGTTTGCTTTACCCTAAATAAAAATATTTGTACCTTAATATACTTTTAATTAAAATCAATATTTTTCAAGTTTACATGATTCTTAGTTGAAGATAAACCGGAGATACACTGTTTTTGTATTAACCGCCATTTAAAAATAATTTATTTAATATAAAAAGTTTAAGGTTTTGAAATGCCATTGTATAAGGCGCGATCAGTGGGCAATGTTTTATCAGCAAAAGATCGTGTCTTCGACAGAAAACGTCCAGAAGAAATTTTGTTCAAAATTCTATCAATAAGCTAAAACAATCTTTTAAATATATATATATATTTGGTTTTCTTTTAAAACCCCAAAACAATTATTTAATAAATAAGTCCCGTAAATTATATTATGGTTTCGGCCGCCTTTTAGAAAACGGTGATATAAAACATTTCACCCAAAGGGCTGCAATGAGCTGTTAATTTTGGCCCCACGGGTTTCCCTTTTTTTTTGTTGTATTACTTTTTTTTCCTCCCCTTTTGGCTTTTAACAATTTAAAATCATTTTTATAAAAAGAAAGTTTAGAAAATTTTTTAAAAATTTTTTTTTTTTTTAATTTTACCAAAAAAAGGGGTTTTAATTCCCAATTTTCTTGAAAAGCAAGTCGGAGCAATTAAACCGGGGGGGAAAACTTTGGGTTTAAAAAGAATTAAAATTTTCTTTTTTAAAATTTATTAAATTTTTTTTTTTTGGAAACCCTTGAAGTCAAATTTAAAAAAATGGGTTTTTTTTGTTTTAAATACTTTAAATTTTAAAGGCCATTCTTTTAAAGATTTTTTAATACTTTTGAGGGATAAATAATTTGGGGACCATTTTTTGCTTTTTAAAATCATGGGGTTTTTTAAATAATATGGTGGGGTAAACTTTTAATTTCCCACCGCGTTGGAAAAAAGTTTTAATCTAAAAAAATTTTTAGGCATAAAAACGTAACGGCGTTGCCAACCCCTTTTTCCTAATAATAATTAAGTAAATTAATTTAATTTTTCCCCAAAAAAGGGTTTTTAAATTTCCTCGAGTTCCGCCCGCCCTTGGTTGCCCCCCCGCCCCCCGACGCCTCAAGTGGGGGAAGCTGGTTCTTCCCTGCACGGGCCGGTAAATGGTTTAATTTTCCCCAAACCGGGGGGTAACCCGGTGGCATTAACCTGGTGGTGGCTTCCTTTTTCAAATTTTTTTTTTTTGCTTAGCATTCTTTTAAGGGGACCCTTTTAAATTAGTTTTTCAATTTTTATCCCATTTACCCAAGTATTAATTTAAAATTTCCCCCCCCGTGGTATTTTTCCCTTTTTTCTGGCAAACCCGAATTGGGTTTAAGCCTCCTAAACCTGTTTTTAAATTTTTTATCCCTTATCAGGGGAAACAAAACCCGTCCCTTTTGGGGCCCTTTTAAATAAAAAGGAATTTGGAATTTCTTAAATTTATTTATGAAAAGGGGGAAAAAACGGGAATTTTTTTCAAATCGGCGTTTAAAACCCGCGGGGTCGAACGGTGGCACATCACCCGTCGCGTTGGCAAATACTTTAAAAGGGGAAAAGGCCGCCGATGGGGCGGGGGCCCACTTGAAAACCCCAACAACGGCTAAAGGGAAGTGAAAGGGCCCAAAGGTGATCCCCGGGGCGGGGCCCCCCTTCAATGGCAAGAAAAAAGGGGGGGCCAGCTTTGCCCAACGGACCCAAGTTAAAGCCCTTCCGGGGAAAGGCCCCGGGCCGGGTCCCCGGCCTGGCAACCCCCCGCTTTGCCCCCCGCTCACGGCCCTCAACTTCCCTTCCCCCCCCCCCTCACAGCAAGTACCCTCCCCGAGAAAAAAGCCACCCCTATCATTAGGTCAAAGAGAGTGGGCCGAACACGGTTCCCTTTCCAACCGCGTAAATTTCCCGCCAGTTCCCCAGTGGGATAAAATTCAAAGGCGGTGGGCCCCGCGCGTCATAAAATCCTCGAGGCAGGTATTTATACACATTCGCGCTCCCGGAAAGGGGCTCCTTGACAGTGGCGGGCTGCCAAGGAACTGCCAACTCAAGAAATCTTGTTTATCAAATGGGAAACCAATTTATTCCGCTCAAAGCTGTTCCTCCGCGGACAAAAAGCCGTCAACGTCGTCCTTCACCTCAAACGCTCCCAGAGGGGAAAAGTTTGACCAACTTTGGCATCGGTCGCATTTCTTAACGCGCCCATTCGAACGGCCTCCCGGGCGTAACGCCAATTATTCGGACACCGGCCCGTCCCGCACGACCCCGTTGCGGGGGTGCCCGGGAGCCGGCACCCGGACGCCCACGACCCGGGACCAGAGCCCCCGACGAACCGCCGGCCGTAAACCAAAGCCCCAGGCCACGGAACATTAAAGGGTGCCCCAAGGCGCCCAAGCGGGAACCACCTCCCCATCCACCTCCCTGGGCCCCCCGGTCCCCTCCCCTCCTTCCCCCCTCCCCTGCCCCCGGGAGATTCCCAAGCTCCGCAGCGCCCCCAGCCAGCGTGGCAACAACCGGCCCCGGCCTGCCCGGCCCCGCAGCGCCCACCGCGCCCCACCTCAAGGCCTCCCGCAAGCCTCCCCAGCAAAACAGCCATGGCGGCGGCATTGGGACTAACACCGATGTGTTAGTAAACACCGTTGACTTCCGGGGTCGATGGCCCCGCCGACGTACCTTGGAATTTTCCGCCCGCAGCTTCCGGTCAAACGATCAACATTCGTGGGAACTAAATGGATAATACACCCACAACCTTTGAAAAAATGGCCCGGCCGCTAAACCCCGCTTAAAGTCTTTTTCAACGCAAACGGTCCAAAAAAAGACCGAAGTCAAAGAATTCCTTTGAAACGACGAGACATTCTACTGGTGGGAGAATTTCCAAAGCGGGAGGAGATCCAAATTTAATTTTAAATTCAAAGAAAGACGGGAGGCGCTTCCGGCGGGCCCTCATTTTAAAAATCCTACGCGTACAATCGACCGCCTAATCCCAAAGCATTTAAAACCTCGTCTGGGGTTAGCCAAGACCGCCGATTACAAAGCTTCGGGTATATTTACCATCCCCTCACTCAATCCATTGAGACGCTTATCCGGGGCCGCATCCTCGCCAGGTTTCAAAGCGCCCCGATGGAATCCCACAAATCCGGGGTCTAAATTGACAATTGCGACAAACCAATTTCGGGGTTCCCCTGGAAAACACCTTCCCACAGAGTGGGACAACGATCGGATGGCGATATTGCTTCGAAAAACGTCAACTCGCTCTAAGGGCAGAGGTCATCGATGGCTAACCTCGACCACCGTCCGGCTTTCGGGACCCAAATCCCAAAACACGTTCTTTAAAATAAACTGGCATGTAGTACAATAGACCACTGCTCACCCATTTAACACCATACCCAATACCTGACCCTTTCCGGCTGAACCGCCCTGGTTCAAAGTCATGCCAAAGTGTCTCGAGGTCTCCCGAAGGCCCGTGGAGAAAACCCCCGCTGGCCCCCAAACGACATCAGGACCCTTGCGCGCGAGGCGGTGCCCCCGTTGGTATCCAACCGGGCGAAAGAAAAGCACGCCCCTTGAAATCGTCAAGATGCGCGTTGAATTGGAACGTCGATGGGATACGATCGAAACCAATCCCTCAATGGGCCCGGCCTTAAAACCTTGGCGGCGGCAGCCATCCAACTTCCCCCCATCCAACCCGCACCCAGCGTTTCCGATGAGGAAAAAGCCAAATGTCTGGCCGAAAGGTCTCGAGGCTCAGTCGCCCAGCTCACACCGGGAGCGCCGCTCCTCCGCAAGGTAGAGCGGGTTGGGCCTTGACATCTACCCCCGCGGTATCACCCCGTAACGGAAAGCGGTCAATCGTTAATCAAAAGCAAACCACGGAAGCCCGGCCCGGGGCTTCAAACCCGGTCCCGGGTTTTACCATTCCCTCCCTGTCAATCCGCACTCTTTCCAGGGTTTTTTCCAAACCGGGAAGGTGGCTGAGTTTGGCTTCAAACCCGGGGAAAACCTCCCCAACCAACCTTTCACGCCCCATTAGCCTGTTGGGCTTTGGAAAATCATGAAACAGTTTTGCCCCTCAGCTTTTGCAGGCTAATGGCCACCCATCATCCCATTCCGGCTAAACCTGTAACATCGTTTTCACGCAAACATAAATCCCCATGACACGGGCCCACGGGGGCCCTGATGGCGAAATTGAAAAGTATGGCACAGGGCCGTTTATGCCGGCGGGTACCCTCTGTACTCATCTCAGGGACTTTCTGGGCGAACGTTCAGATACCCGGTCGAGACAAAACCCCAACCTCACGCAGCGGGGCCAAGGTGGTGACCCGTCTTTTTCCCCCATAATTAACCCGCTTTGCGGACGGCTTTTAATGGCATACCCCAAAGCGTTCCAAGTCCACCGGGCTTGTGATGGTTTCGGTTGGAATCAAATAAACCATCCAAAAGGGGGCCCTTTTTGGGTCCGGTCCCATGATCCGCTCTAGACCCCCAATTCCATTAAACAAATCAAACCTGGGGTAACCCTGGAAAACCCCCTTCGGCCCCGCCATCAAGCATTAAAAACAGAAATTACCCGTCCGGGTCGCCTATTCCAATCAATCCCAAAAGCAAGTTCTTGCGCCAAGGTGTTCTTCAAAACAATTTCCAAAATCAGACCCCAGTCCGGTGTTCCTCCTCCATTCCAATATCCACAAACCCAAGCCCCCAAAAAGGTTCTCCCAGGCCAAGGTTTTACCGGTCGTCGCAACCTTTGACCGCATTGGACCTGGGTTGCCTCCTTTAATTTTTTTTAAAAAGCATCAACTTTTTGATGCCCAAATCCAAATGGAGAACGCCGGTTCGTTACCAAATTGTTCATCCTAAAAATGGGAAACACGGAATAGGCGACCGCGCCATACTTAAACCGGACGAATTCGATCTTCAAGCCGGTTTAAATCATTTTCAAAACCGCCCTCGCCGCCGGGGCAAAGCCTCCCGACAACAGGTTTCGGCCTCCAGGCCATTTCACCCGTAGCGGTTTTGCAAAATTTTTCCTAAAGCAACTGATCGGCGGGGTTTACCCGGGCGCCCTCGACATTTCTAACGGGTTGAAAGGATCAAAAGCGACAAGAGCAAGTTTCGGCCTCTCACCCTCGGGTTGTGCGACGGTTTAAAAATGGCGACCGAGGTCTCCCCTCTGGGACCCTCGACTAAGCCAACAAAAGAGGTGAAAGCCGGCACGCGTTGGGCCCCTCGCTCCGCCGGGTTGTAATTTTCTCCCCACGGAAGCCATCAAATAAACGATAAACGTTTGCATCTTTGATGAAAGCACTTGGTTTCTATTTTTTGAAGTGTTATATATGTGTCAAAAAATTACAATGGGGATATTGCTACGCGAGCATTCGGGTTCAGCAAATTGGTAAAGAATGATGTGATCATATGCCTGCTAGTAAAAAAAGAAAAAAAAGTAGTACAGTAAAACAGTTTTAATACTGGACTGTTGATATTGAAGTTTTTTACACAGTTTTAAAACTAAAGTATACAATCACTGGTACTGGAAATACTACTTATTTAAATACACATATACATACACATAATTTTAATTACACGTGTAGGTCTTGGGTACATAGAAATAATAATTATATTAGTCTCTATGAAATGATAAATAAATTGAAAGGAAGATATTACCTGTTTCACTATATACGTAACTACTACTAATATGATTAAGAAGGTATATTTCAATATCTAAGACCCTAACATATTATTCATAAATATTTGAAACAATACCTTGTATTTTTGCTCACACTTCATTTATAGTTACAACACACTTTTATTTGTTAATATTGTAAATAGATAGGTTCGGTAATTGTTAACTGTCCTATAACATTTTTTATTTTTTTAAACAGTTTTACCGTTTCTTTTTTATATATTTGAACTTTGCTGTGTTATGTTTAGCAACATTATAATACGGCAAAGAAGCTTCGCTATACTATTAATCAAATAAAGCAACTTTAACTCGGGATAACTACGCTACGGTGGCCAAAGGCTCAAAGGAAACTTATTATGTACACTCTAGCCATAAGGTAATCAAACTTGCCTCTGTGAGCTACTTAAGGCAAAATTCACTATTTTCACCGTGCTGCTGAATAGGATAATTGAAACAAACCAATAAAGTTGATTTATTTAGCTGTCGTATACCATAGATCATATAAAAATGCACGCAGATATATACTAAGGTCTGTACATCCATTTCAGCCAAAAGACTCTTGGACAAAGGCCTCCCCCAAGTATTTTAACAACGATCGTTTGAGCCCCCCCTCATCCAACCGCTCCCTACGATCTACACTAAATCGTCGCTCCACCTTGTTGTAGGTTTTACGCTATGTCTTCCGGTCCACGGTCGCCACTCCAGAATGTTTCAGTTCGGCGTGATATGCATTCTGCCTACTGCCCGTTCAGTCTGGCAATCTTTAGAGTTATGTCAGTGACTTTGGCTCTCTTGCGGATTTCCTCATTTCTTTCGAACATAGCTCGTTCCATCGCTCTCTGAGTTATTTTAAGCTTCTCTATGACACCTTTTGTATGTGGATACGTTCTAGTTCCCTGTGTCATCGTTGAAAACACACACTGGTCAAAGACCTTGGTTTGAAGGTACTGTGGTTATTAAAATGACACTCACCTATGCATATTTTTGACATATTTTTGTACGTATGTACCAAATCTTATAATCAAGTCTCCATTTAATTAGCAAGTAAAGTTTACAGTCCGCATGGCTTTCGTGAGAAGTATCCCTTTTGTTATAAAAATAAACATCGAGACTTTCTTAAAGAATAAAAATTTAAATATTTAGAATTAAAAGTTTTGCATTTTGAAAAACTCCAGTTTTTAAGTGTTTCTGTTAAGTGTTACTGTATTGTCAAACGAAGGGGAGAATTTTTTTACTACGCAGTATTCTTCCCATTTGGAGGATTCCTAATGGAGTGGATGTTTTACGAGGGTCGGCAAAATTTTACGGAAATTCTTTTTCCGTAGTAATGTGGAATTGAAATTTATATGCTAACTCGTATAAAAAGCTTGCAGTTTGATAGGTGCCCTCATCAGATTTGAGTGTAAACTTTTATAGGGGTAACTTTGATGCGAGTATTGTACTAAAATGGTTGTATTTTCATCAAACTAACGTTTAAATAATTCAACACGTTTTTATATGAGGGACGTAATGACTTAATTTTTCCATGTGTTATAGATGGAAGTACATATATTATACCTATATTATGTGTCAAGTATATATTATTCTTTTGCTTCATTTTGTAAAAAGTTTGGCTATTTCAAGATTCTAGGAGTATTCCATCCAACTTTGAGTTACAAATTTGTAGACTTTTCTATGCATAAGATGAAAAATATTTTCCACAAGAATACAATGTGTTGTAAAGTTAATGAATTTTTTTATGCATCAGACCAAAATATTTGTTACTGCTAGTTCTATTCCAGTACAAACTGAAAAAAATAAATAAGCTAATAGCTACTGGCTACAATGGATGAACATGGCAAACAGTTAACCACCCGAATGCAATTAGGAAAAAGTTAGAGTTTCCATGAGTGTAAATTTTGCATGAATAGTAAACAGATTTTTGAATAAATAGAAAAGGTTCAGTTAATATGTAGCTTACTTAATAACGTGGTAAAGAGTAAACTAAAAGACGATTTTTAAACTTATACATTTCTAAATGTTTTCAAAGTTTAGAAACTTTTTTACCTGACTAAGAAGTATGCAAGAGCTGTTAATCAAGACATGTACAATATGTACCATTTACTGACTACTGATTGCGATGACTCTTAAAAATAATTGCGTTCTCCACTATTTAAAGTTAACCAAAGCATACTGGACTATCCAAATTTTATAGCGTGCATTATTACAGATTATTCGAAAACATTATATAAGCCCTAATGTTTTTGAGTTATATATTTTATCAAAAGAGAAATTTAAATAAGAAAGTATTATATTTCGCCATGAGATACGCCATTCTTGGTGGTGGTAAGGCTTTATACAAGTAAAATGACTTTTTGTTATAGTACTGTTACCATAAGAATCAAACCGAAGTTAAATCAGTTAATAGACGATAAAGTCGATCGCTTCTAGACCAGAGGTTCTTTTGGAGGTTGAAGCTTTTACAGCCAGTTATACGCGTCGCATTTAGCACCCGGAGCCGGATGAGAAGGATTCTCGAGCCACTCTTATCCGCCATGTGTCGGAGGATCTTCCAGAAATCAGCTAGACGAAATCGAGGGAGCTCTTGAGCAACTTCAAAATGGAAAAGCCCGGGAGGACGGAGTCACGACGTAGCTTCTGAAGGCCTGACCGGTAACCGGTGCTGAAAAGACTCCGCCGTCATTTAACTCTGCCCTTCTCTCCGGGAGAACTCCTGAGGCATGGCATAGGGGTTTGAGTCGTATTGTTCTTCAAAAGGTGATTAAACCCTTTTGAAGAACTATCGGCCAATATCGCTCCTGAGTCATGTCTATAGGTTGTTTTCGAGGGTCATCTCGAATCGTCTTGCACGAAAACTCGACGAGCGCAGCCTCGAGAACAGGCCGGGTTTCGGAGGGTTACAGCACCATAGACCACATCCATACAGTGAGGCGGGTTATACAGAAGACACATGAGTATACCGCCCTGTGCATGGCATTTGTGGACTATGGAAGGCTTTGACTCCATCGAGACCTGGTCTTTCCTCGAGTCCTTAGCGAGTGCCAAATTGATTGGCGATATATCGAGATGCTGAGATGTCTGTACAACGCCGCCATATATCTTATGTCTGTCGTAGTCCAGAATGGGCAGACTGAGCCTATCCCCTGCACCGCGGTGGAGACAAGGAGACGTCATGTCTCCGAGAATTGTTCTCCACCGCGCTTGAGGACATGTTCAGGACGCTCAACTGGGAAGGACACGGCATAAATGTGAACGGCGTAGCATCTCACATTTGCGATTTGCAGACGATATCGTCATCATGGCTGAGACCGCAAAGGATCTGCAGAAAATGGTGCAAAGCCTGGCTGAGTTCTTCTGCACGCATCGGTCTCCGGATGAACTTGGGTAAAACCAAGGTCATGTTCAACGAGCTCTTTGATCCGGGATCGATCATAATTGATGGTACTTCCCTCGATGTAGTTTCGCAGTACGTTTACCTAGGGCAAACGCTCGAACTAGGTAGGAAAGGGGGAGGCAAACAAAAAGATTCAGCTGGGCTGGGCAGCTTTTTATAAACTTTGTCGAGTTTTCTCGTCACCCATCCCACAGTGCCTCAAATCGAAAGTCTTCGATCAGTGCGTCCTACCCGTTTTGACCTACGGTGCCGAGATTTGGACACTTACGGTTCGACTGGTCCACTAACTTTAAAGTCGCTCAGCGAGCTATGGAGAAGCTATGCTCGGGTATCTCTGAAGGACCGCATCAGAAATGACGTGATCCGTCAGAGAACCAAAATCACTGACATAGCCCACCGGATTAGTAGAGCTGAAGTGGCAGTGGCCGGTCATAAGCCACAGAACTGACGATCGCTGGAGTCGAAAAATTCTGGAGTGGAGACCGAGGCTCGGCAAACAGTGGTGTAGGACGCCCTGCGGCAAGATGGAGTGACGACATTCGCAAAGTGGCGTGTGGGCTGGATGAGAATAGCCGAAGATAGGAAACGGTGGCGTGCATTAGGGAGGCCTATGTCCAGCAGTGGACTAGCGCAGGCTGATGATGATGATGATGATGAAAGCCACCAGGTAATGAACAAACGATTCAAATAAAGTAACTATGCTAATTAATATTAAATAAAACAAAGATTAAAATGTTACTTTTAAACAAACAGAAATTAACATAATACATAATAAAATTTTAATTGTAGTACAATAGTAGTACTAAAAGGTCAACAGAAATTTAAACTAAATTAGTAGATAAGTCATTTAGTGAACCCTTAATGCAAAGTTTACTTTAATGTTAGAAACGTTTAGACGAACCAAATATTCGTTTTTGTATATATAAGTTTGGCGGTTTGTATTCACCGTATCAATAATAAAATTGAAAAATCTTCTTGTCAGTCGTTTTTTTTCCAGTTGTGAAATTGTTTGCTTTACTATTCCTAAAAAAAAATATTTGTACCTTAATATACTGTTTACCGTTAAATCAATATTTTTTCGAAGATTTACATATTTTATTTAATAAAAGTTTTTTAAAATTTCCATTTAATAAATATAATTTTTTAATAGAAAATTTGGTTTTGAAAACCTTTATAAACGTCAAATTTTTATAACAAAAAACTTTCCCAAAAAAAATATAATAATTTTGTTTTCTTAAAACTAAAACAAATAGTTAAAATAATTTAAATATATTATTGGTTTTCAAAACCCAAATTAATTATTTAAAAATAACCGAAAATATTCGGTTTAATTTGAAACAGGTTATAAAAGTTCTTCCGGCTCTGGTTGTTTTGCCCTTATGTTTAATTTCTTTTGCCTTTTTTCTTTATGGTGTTTTTGAATTAAACCATTTTAAATATTTTCAATTTTTTTTTTTTTAATTTCCCTTTAAAAAGGAGGGGTTCTTAATTTCTGTAATTTTTTTATGTTTGGACCCAAGCTTTCCCCTGGGTGAACCGATTTTGATATTTTAATGATTAAAAATCAATAAGGAATTTATTTCGACAAGTTTCATAAAAACCAAAATAAAATATACACTTAATTTTTTCCAGTTCCTGTAAAAAACAGTACTGTGTTCGGTTTGGGGCAAAGGACCTTTTATACGGGTTTCAAACGTGCGTCGGTATACCATTATTTATCAAACTTTCCATCAGATGGCCGGGCTGCTATTTTTCGCCAATAAAAACTTACTTACTTTTTTCATTCTTTAACATTAAAGTATTTTTGGACGAACTGGATCTAGAAAAATCATTTAAGTGTAAATAAATTTCAAGGGATAACCCAATAACTGAGCTACCTGCATAATATTATTGCTATGTCATGTTTGCTTACAGAATCGATAGCAAATTAAACCAACCTTCATGTTTCTTATGCATTATTATTAATTTATTTTTAAATTGAAAAAGTTTGGAATTGTCACCTTTGAAAGCGTAAAAATGTTATAAAATGTCCTTAGAAAACAGCGTAAAGTTTTTGTCATATCGATTTTAAAATTTAATGACGCGTTACGTTTTATTTGATGAATTATAACCAAGACCATACCGTGATCTGTTTTAGTTTTATATAAATTGAACCTATTTCTTGGAAAACCAATGGCAAAATATTTTTAAATTTAATACTTTTATCGGAGTTTATATTTGCCCAATTCTTTCATTTTAATAACAAATTGTTATCAGGCACAACCTCCTGAAACAATGGCAATTTATTCGTTTTGGGAAAACTGCTTTTAAATATTATGATAATCGCATTAGGACCCCACGGGATGATTATTGACGAAATGGCAGTTCCCCAACTTTGTTAAGATCCAATTAAGAAATTTCAAGGATTTTGTTAACCCTCTACCTATGTTTAAAAAGCTTTTTAGTCAAATTTAACGATTTTATTTTATAATGTGTCAAACCCCAAACCCCAGCCTAGTATGCGCGTGTGATTTAGAAACGGAGGTCGGGTTCGATCCTGCGGGGATAAAAATTTTGTTGTTGTTCCCGTTGGTTAGGGCAATATGGGCCGATCACTGTTTCTGAAAGTAAAGATATCCATTCGGATCAAAAGTCGGGCCCTCCCACCAACCCGCATTGGACCAGCGTGTTGGGAACGGTTCAAACCCCATAATGGTTGGGGGTTATGATAATGATGAGAAAGTTCAAAGACCAAAGGGGTTTTAAATATTTTTTAAAAACTATATTTCATTTTACCGTATTACCCCGGTCATTCATAAAGAACGGGGGAAAAGCTTAAGGTCACGCAGCTCACTTTACTTGACTTTTAAAATTCCATATTTTTGTTAGGGAATTTTTTATAAATTGATACCAGGCTGGCCGGGTCGACCCATTGATGGAAAAGGGTCCCGTCGTCCATTCACATTGGTAATAATATTGTATCCCGTCCGTGAGAGGGAGTCTCGTTTATCCAATAAATACGCTTTACGGTTTCAAACTGGTATTTTTAAAGGATGTTTGCACTCCGCATTGCAGACATAGGCCCTGGGGGTCCAACAGAGGTCCCCTGTAAAACCCCGGAAAATAGAGTTAATAAAAACAAGCAGTAATACTAATTTTAGAATATTTTTTTTAAAAGTATATATTGATAACAAGAATGGGTTTTTATATTATAATGATCTGAGAATATCTAATAACGTATATTATGATACTAATTAGTAGAACTTTATATTGAAATTCATTTTATTTAGTACTTTAGATTAATATATTCCGGTTCAGACTATCCTTTTCTTTGTGAGATGAGGTTAATTAATATATTTTTGTAAAGCATTTGTTTGTATTCGATCCTTCAATATCTTTTCTAATATATTTATTTCAAAATTTAATTTTATAGCTTGATCCTTGGGCCATTTGCCAACTGGTCAAACATAAATAATGAGACAAAATAAAAAAAGCAATAATTGAAATCCCCTTAAAATAAAGACAAGCTTTTGGGATTGATTATTCTTGAATTGAAATGGGAATGGAATGGGTTCCCAGAACAGTTAACACAGATAACATCCTGAATAAAAAGTGAAAATGATCTGAATTTTTAAATGTAGTAAAAGGCGAAAATAAAAGTGCTTTTTGGGAACTTATAGAATATATAACCCGTCTTTCCTGTGTTCTTTGTAAATTTTTTTTATCCCTATCTAACTAAATCCAAAAAATTTTTTTTTTAATTTTTGAGCTGTCCGCTTCTTGGTCAAAAACTGAAGGTAATAAAATGCATAACGAGCAACCCAAACAGGGGCGACTTTCGGGATTGCAAACGCTAATTGAACATTTTCTAAACATTTTTATAGGGCCGAATGTAGCCTTTTTTGATTTCTGGCAAAGGCCGAGAACGACAAAATTAGAAATTAAATTAAAAATAAGCCTAAATATTACTGTGTTAGTATTAAAATAACACCATAGTAATTATAAATTCGACTAGTTAATTTTGGAAATATTATTTTTTAATACATTTTGCAGCTAAAATATTTTTGTTGACTTACCAATTTAAATTGCAATATAAATCATAGGTGTTTTAACTATACTGGTACTATGAAATAAACTTTTCAATTCAGACTAACGAAACAATTGGTAAAAAGTTTTAATCAATTAAAAAAACTGTTTTCTTAACAAAGATTAAAACAGATGAAGGGAAACAAGAAGATACAGCAACTCATTTCCCTGAATCAACTCAATTAATTATAACGAGATTTGTTTACCTTGATGAAACCTTTCTTGTATTTTTTTGTCTTTTATTAAGGTAATATTCATTTTATTAGTAAAATTGACGAACGTATTATTTTTATCAAAATGCCCAAAAGTTTTGTTAACATTTGTCATTGAACTTATCTACTATAAAGGAAAGTGAATATACACTGAGTTAAAACCAAATTTGGCAGGTGGCGCAAAGGGGGCATTCTTCTGTAAAGGATGTTAAAACTATAACTTATACTTAAAGTTGATTCGTAGAAATAAGTTGAAAATTTCCCAAATTAATCGATTGCTTTGGAGTCAAACTTTTTTAAACTCATTTAATTACTTTCTTGCCAAATATTATACATTTTCTCTGTCTCCCCGTGACCCGGCCGCTGGAAAGTGTTCGAAACGTCGGGAATTTTAAAATGTAAAAATAAACGCGATAAAATCCGTAAAGTATTTTATTTAATAATTAAACCTCAAAAGAATAGAGTAAGACAACGTGCCTGCAAAAGTTTTAAATTGAACAAGGCTGGATGTTTAGATATTTTTAAAACGCTTCCGGTCAAACATTAGTATTAAAATCAAAAAAAATGATCTTGGCCTGAAAACTTTTTATTTTAATTAAATATAAAAATTCAAACGCTATAACATTACTGGATATGATTTTACAAAAGATTTGATTTTATGGTTTTCTATAGTGAATAACCCAAAATTAAATCTAAAATTAATTGATATATTTCAACAACTCGCTTTATAACACATTTAGATTTTACATTTGTTTTGGCAGTTTAAGTTTTACGCAAAGTGTCCCTTTGAGTCAGATACATCTCAATCTCCTTGAAATTCTTCAGAGGCAGACAATAGTTCACTTATCTAGTAGTTTAAGCTCTTATCTTTTCACGGAACACCGTATTAACTTTGCGATACAAAAGGAAAATTAAAAGTCAACATTTTAAACCAGTCCATAAACTGCCTCTTAGAACTTTAAAAATTTATATATAGTTATTATTGTATAATTATGTGGAAATATTCTATATACAATGTCATGTCTTATTTATGAACCTGTTTTTGAATTGCTACATTGCTGAAAGAAGGAGTTAAATTAGATAAAAATTGTGTCTCATCAGCTCGATGAGATGCCAAAATTCATATCTCGGCCGGTTTGTTGGGGTCCATCAGTGATGGGATTTAAAAATTCAAATCTGTCGACGTCGAGCGAGATGCTCTGGTGTCTCCACTCTTTGCTGGCTGACCTCCCTTTCCTTCGCATTTGGGCTTTAAAATGTCTTGTTGCCCGCTAATTTCTATTCAACCTCATTGGCTTTGGGAAGATTAAATTAATTCTTAGTATATTCTTTTTTTACAAAATTACATTAGTTATTATTATGTTCTAACCTTAAGGTAACCTGCCTATTTAATTAAAAATTATAGTTAAAAAAATTATTAACAGGCAAAACAATTTTAATTTGCTAATTAAAAACATATTAAGAATGGATACGGTCCATAAACCCCCAATGGATGGGTGTATTATGGGAGGCCTATTCCCAGTGGATATAACAAAATCATGCTTCCGTGACATGCTAAACAACTTATTATTGCTATTAAGTTTTTTTATTATAAAGGAACAAAACAACCACAAAAGGACCTCTGACCTACCAATAACCTATTAATTTTAAATACAAAGTCCGGTGATAAATAACAGGTGTTAATTATCACAATTATCTACAATTAAAATAAAATTTAAATTAAGTATCTATTTGTACCTGTAACCTAAAAAAAAACTGCCAATACATAACTTGGTTATGTTTTTTAAATACCATTCTGACAAATCTTACTGGCGAAAATTCCAAAAGGACACAATATTTATATCCAAGGCCACTGGTTTGTCATCGTCGTAGCATTCAAAATTTAATTTGTAGAGGAAAGACGTTTAAATTTTTTAAAATTGACGCGATAAAGCATTATTTTCATTTAGGGTAAATTTATTATAATAATCAAACTTGTGCATTTGATTTAAATTTCAATTTTTATTGGTTATAGTTCATTAGTTTATACATAAGATATAAAATACTCTTGGGACTTTTTAAGATATACATTTCCATCATACTTTACATCTGAACTTAACGGTTTTGACCGGGGCCAGAATAGCTCCAAAGGCCGTAAATTTTTCTACTTACAACATTTACCGTCTTTTTGGAACATCCCAAAATATGTTTTAAAATTCAGCGTATATGTTACTGACGTATAAGATATATTTTGTAAAGTTTAATTAAAACCATTTAGTAGTTTTCGTAAAAGAAGAGCAAACATCGTCCGTCCCAACAAACTTTCCGTTTATAATTTGTAGTAGGATTATCAAACTTAAATGGAAACCTTTTTTGAAGACGGCTGGCCCAAATAATAAAGAATTGTTACACGACAAATTAAACTAAACCCTTGGGAAAAATTTAAAATCAACATCCCGATCTCAGCACCCGGATAACCTAATTTTTAAAACTTCGCTTTTAAACTTTGCGCTTCAAAATTATCGGTAATCAATCGGTTTCTTTGTTATTATTTCAAATTTTTATAACAATTCTAATGAAAAAATTAAACAAATTCATACAAAGCTAAACACAAAATAATTTGTTACTCTATTAATCGGATCTTTAGAATAGACCGAACTTTAAATCTCAGTGTTTGGTGAAAATTTTCTGTACATTTAATTTTTAATTTTTTTTGCATTAAAATGCTAAATTTAAT
Source organism: Lamproptera curius (assembly GCA_029286875.1). Classification (NCBI taxonomy): domain Eukaryota; kingdom Metazoa; phylum Arthropoda; class Insecta; order Lepidoptera; family Papilionidae; genus Lamproptera; species Lamproptera curius. Next base: position 70,990 of record JAGSMT010000306.1, read on the forward strand.
TCAGTAGTATTAACTGTTTATTTGAATGTCTGTGGTTGAAAAAACATTGATATCCCAAATGTTACACCCCAGTATGTTTAAAATCCATAAATTGGCCCAAAACATCAAGCAACAGCACCCGAAAGAAATGACTTTAAAATGTTCTAAATTGTAGCAACAAAGATGAGAGACAAAATAAAAAGCCAAATAAAAGCAAATAAGAAACGTTACGGACAGACTGATAAGGCCACCGGAAATGAGCTTGAGCTCGTTGCTGCACGTATGTATTGTAGCACCTGTTTCTTAAGGTATACGAAACCAGTAATATAATCTACGGAACTTATTTATTAACTTAACTGCCAAATTTAAAACAAATATTTGGTTCGGTTAACTGTTTCTAATGTTAAAATAAACTTTGCATGGTGATTCACTAAATTGCTTATCTACTAATTTAATTTATATTTAAGATGACTACTACGATTGTGATAGTTCATTTGGTATGATACTTTAAAGGTACCATGAGAATGTTTACTACAATTTGTACGTCGTTTGTAAATATGTTAATTTCTATTTGCTTAGAAGTAACATCTTAATTATTGTTTCATTTATTTTAACCAACAAAGTTATTTAATTTGCAGTGTTTCTTTCTGACCTCATGGCTCATTCGTCTATAAACTGATTTTGACTCTTCGGTTTGGTTCTTATTTTAACAGTACTTTTACATTAGTCAATTTACTTCGATAAAGCCTTACCACCACCAAGAATGGCGTATCTTAAAGTGAAATATTATACTTTCTCATATAAATTTAACTTTGATAAATTTTATACCTCACAAACCTCAGGGCTTATACCATCTTTTCGGCAATAATCTGGAATAATGGAGACTATAAAATTTTGGTAGTCCAATATGTTTGGAGTTAACAAAATTAAAATTCAGGTTTGGGTTAAAATTCAATTCACTTTTACTACGGAAAAATAATTCCCGTAAAATTTTGCCAACCCTCGTAAGACATCTACTCCCTTAGGGATCATTCAAATGGGGAGATTACTGCGTAGCAAAAAATATTCCCCCTTCATTCGACAATACAGTCACACTTAACAGGTGAACATAATAGATGAAACTGGAGCTTTTTCAAATGCCAAACTTTTTATTCCTAAAATTTCATTGTTTATCTTATAAGAAAGTCTCGATGTTTATTTTATATAACAAAAAGATACTTCCCACGAAATCCATGCAGGCTATAAACGTTTTTTCATTATTAAGTAAATAAAATAGGGACTTGATTATAAGATTTGTTTCATACATACAAAATATGCATGGGTGAGAAATGAGGAGATCCGCAAGAGAATCGAAGTCACTGGCATAGCTCTAAAGATTGCTGTGATCGTGCATATATTTAGTTAAAATTTTACTTTTTACGAACTGCAGTTGAAACATTTAACGCTTTTATGTTTTTAGTAAAACAAATCTTGTGTTATAAACTGATTATTAGATTATTTACTCATTTATTCCATTTCTTTTCTTTTGGTATTTACTGAAAATAAAAGATTATGTATTTATGTTATTTACTGAAACAATAACATTTTTAAAATTGATCGAGAAACAAACTTTAGGTTTTTCTACACAATAATTTGTATATTTTTATGAAGTCGCAATAATTTTGTACAGAAAGACAGAAGCCAAACTTTTCTTGAATATAATTAAAGCTAGGTTTAGCTATATTTTTTTCAATCATTCAAAAGATATTTATGAAACAAATCGAAAAAATACTTTAAGATTTAAAGATATTTATTCCTATTAATGAGTATCCTGTCAATCGATCTTATTATGTTTGGAATAAGCCGTAGATAGTTTACTGCAAGTACACATTGAAATGCTCAATTCAAATACGTTTAGTTGATTAGTGCGATCAAGTTACTGCAAGTTGTTGGAACGTTGCAGTTAACCGATCTTGAAGTTGAGTAAAGTGTACCTCTCAAACGCTAAAAAAAATGCTAGTTATCCATGTGAACTGCCTCCGTAGCCTAGTAAGAGCGTTTGCTTAAGAAACCGGAGGTCGTGGGTTCGAATCCTGCGGGGACTCAACCAATTTTCATTGTTGATCACCCAATTGTCTGAAAAGTAAGATGTTCCATGCGTCGGATGGGCATGTAAAAGTCGGTCCACCCATAAACCCGATTCGTTCGCTCCGAGCAGCCGCCCGGAACGGACGTATTTTCGTGCGCTCCGCATGGAAATAGTTTCCCAGCAAATTAGTGCTGTGTCGTCATGCAACTCTAATAGTGTTAGTGTGTAGTGCTCCTAGGCAGGCTCCAGTCACGTAAGTTTTTATACACTTTACACGCTATTTTTACTTCATTTACTTTTGCCTGCCGCAATAGGAGGCAACTAGGTACACACCTAGCGCTCTTAAAGTGCTCACATAGTATTGGAAGCAGGCACACACCACCCACACAGGTGGGGAGGACTAGATTCGTTACACACGCTGGAGGTTCACCCCCAAGGCTTAAAGCATGGACGTCTCCCTAGAGGAAATATCGCACGACATGCCCCGACATATTCGCGGAGATTAATATCAAGTACAGGAACTTCAAGGCACACACTCAAAACGCCATGCAGCCGCATGCCCCACGCCCGCATTACTGAGCATAGACTGCCAAGTTATGACCCTGCACCGACATTGGTACCTCTGACCCAGATTGTGGCCTAGAAAATATCTCCGACTCGGAATCGGAGATTTTATTCATGGATATAGACCCTACTAAGGCAGACAAACGCGTCCGCGAAGATATAGACGACGACGGTTTCGAAACCGTTGTTTCCCGTAAAAAGGGCAAAAACGCCCCGCCGCCGCTGTAAACCGCGAAGAAGACCGCGTTTCTCCCTCACCAACTCCTAAAATTAGGTCGAGGCCCACTACCGAGCAGGTTGAAACCGCGAACATTTATATGGCTGAACGTAAGGCCAAAGCCCCGCCGCCAATTGTCATTCACGAAAAAGCGAGCTGGACCAGTAAAAAAATTACGATTAAAATAATAACTACGACGTCAAGTCTGGGATACGCGACTAGGGATCGCGTAAACGTCAGCACAGTAGATGACTTTCGTGAGCTCACACACTTTCTGCGGAATAGCCGCATTCAATTTCACACTACGCTCTCCGGAGGACCGTAAATTACGTGTAGTTGCACGTGGTTTTTTTATAGCATACGTAGGCAGACGGCGTCGGGCCACCTGATGGGAAGTGGTCACCGACACCCCATTGACGTTGACAATACCAGTGGTATCGCCGACGCGCTGCCTACCGTGAGACATAAGGTGTTAAGTCTTGTTTACCCAGTAAATACGCTGGCTACGGTCCCCTTCAAACCGGAACGCAGCAGTATTTTCACACTACTGCTTCGCGGCCGAAAATAGGCACCGCGGTGGTACCCACCAGACTGTCTCCTGTAAACGGGGACTCCCTAAAGAGTGGATATCGAGTCCGTAAAGGCCGATATCTTATCTCAGGGATATCCGTGAACACTGTGCGGAGGCTTCACCCCGCGGTCAAAGGTCGTCATGGGCCTACTTATGTTAGAATTAGACCTTACTCCCGAGGGTAAGGCTATATTTAATATTCAATCTAGTTGTAATCTATCCGGGATCAAGATAGAACCTCCCTACAAGACAGGCATCGTTGCACAGTGTTACAACTGCCAAAATTTCGGCCATACCGCGCGTAATTGCCATGTAAACCCGCGTTGCGTTAAATGTTTTGGTAAACATAGCACTCCGGTTGCCACGCCAAAGATACAAAGACCCTCCGTCATGCGTTAATTGCGAAAAAGAGGGTCACCCGGCAAGTTACAGGGGCTGCGAAAAAGCCCCAAAACCTCTGAAAGTTAATTCCCATTCCGAGAATCGTCTCAGTAAATACAAAACGAGTGCAAAAAACATTGCTTTTGTTTCGGCACCGGTGCCGACCAAAAATGCCTGGGTTAAGCCCCCGGTAATAAAAACCAATAATCCAACCCAAACAGGTGCGGCCGCATTCGCAAACAAATTACCTAAAGCACAGGCAAGTAGCGTGCAAATCGTTGCCCTGTAAAACAATAAGCGCTCCCGACAACGACGCCTATTGTCTCACATGCGATTCCCAGTAATGACACTCAATTGGGATAATTTAAATTGGCCCTATTAGTATTGCAACAAATAGATATCCTAGAGTTAGGCGTATTATATTTATACGTTTGGGCGACAAGCTCCGCGCCGTCAAAGACGGCATCAAAGAATGAACACTATCACGCATGTGCGCCTCTTACAGGCCATGGGTAATCTAAAATTAAATAAACGCTACAGACACAAGGCCGTAGGTTTCCGTAAATAAAGATGGCAATTCCTCGTATAGGTGGGCCAAACCGCATTCACTAGTCGTTTCTTTATAACGCAAACGGTTTTAGAGATCAGAAGGCAGAAATCACTAAATTCGTACAAGATTATAATATAGACATATTTTTGGTACAAAGAGACTCACCTTAAACCAGCAACACGCGATCCCAAGGTAAGCGGATACAATATTATTAGACACGATAGGCTGTTAGCCCCAATGGGCGAGTACTCTAATCTTTTATAAAGATCCCTACACATAACATCAATAGAAGTGCCATTACTCACAAATTTAGAAGCTTCGGCGTGCATCATCGCACTTACCGGCCATAAGCCGCTTGTACTTGCCCTCAGTGTATCTCTCGCCGCTAAAAACTATGTTACAATCGGACCTTGAGCCGCTTCTCGGCCTAGGTCCATCAATATACTCGCATGGCGATTTAAATTGCAAACACCGCGACTGGAACGACAGCAGAAACAACTCCAATGGCACAATATTTCAGGGTCTCGAGGAGGTACTCAACATTAATATAATAGCCCCTGAGACCCCAACTAGATATCCATCAGATAGTAGAGGATCGCCTAGCACCCTAGATCTATTTATTCTAAAGGGTGTCTCCTCGATGTCGTATCTATAGAGACACTACACGAATTAGACTCTGACCACAGGCCGGTTTTATGTAAATTGGCTAACACGCCGTTCGGTCCCTATGGCTAAAACCGTGGTGGATTGGCATCGCCTTGAGGCTGCCTTTCGACATTCGATGTCTAAAAGAGAAAAAATGCCGCGCAACGACGTACGATCGATATCGGTCCGAAACGAACCGAGCATCATTTAGGTATTTACAACTTCAGGTTAGAGAACGCATAAAGACGAACCGCGAAACTTCGTGACAAAACCTAACGGAAGAATTAGAGCCATCGCATGTTGCCTACTGGCAACTGTGGCCCGAAATCTAGGTTAGGTTCACGCGATTTAATTCCGTCGTTATCCGTCTAACGGTGGCTTATTAGCCTTCGATGATTTTGAAAAAGCCAAATGCTTAGCGGACACACAGAGTTAATGCACGCCATCTCGCGTACACACCGACACGTTTCATCTTGCGGAGGTGGACCGTGAAATCGGCCGTAGGGCGGTCTTACCACCATAGGGCGAACGCTTAAACTAGTGACCCCGGAGGAGGTCAAAGACATTATTAAGGGTCTTAAACCCCGATCGGCACTCTGGCCCAGACCGTATTAGTAATAAGGCATTAAAAACTTTTACCAGGCCGATTATATGTCTACTAGCGACATTTTCAATGTACTTCTAGCCACTTGTTCCTTTCCCTGACGATTAGAAGGAGGCCATTGTTTCCGGCATACCAAAGCCGCGTAAGCCACTAAACCAACCGATAAGTTATCGCCAATCAGCCTCCTCAACTGCATGGAAATTGTACCATAATCTTGTCGAGGTTAAAGTTACGTTTTCTCAATGGCCTCCTACCAGACGAACAATTCGGGTTCCGTCCTGAACACTCCTGCCTAAACAAAACAAAGTCAGGCCTTAGATCCCATTACACGGGGCTGTTCTATTCGATGTCGCAAAGGCATTCGATAAAATCTGGCACAACGAGCTTACTCTACAAGTTATACTCTTTCAATGTGCCTGACAGGCTTGTGCACATCATACAAGCCTACCTTTCGAATCGCTCTTTTCGATATCAGTGAAGGCACCCTCTCAACCAGATGATCCCAGCTAGCGGGCGTGCCACAAGGCTCCGTTCTTTCTCCTCTGTTATTCACGCTATACACTAGCGATATTTCTAATAGCTCTAATGTTAAACTTGCGCTTTTCGCAGACGACACCGCCTTCTATTACTCCTCTTCCTCTCCATCCTTTATCACCAGCAAACTCCAATGTGCAATCAATAGCCTAGGCGATTAGTTTCGCAAATGGAGGATTGATGTGAATCCCGAAAAAAGTGTAGCAATATACTTTAATCGGTCTTCTGTCAAGAGCTGATCTCACTCGTCCTACCACACGTCCGTTCCAAAAACCGCACACATAATGCTCGATGTAGACAAACGCTCGGGCAATTGAACCTCTACGGTAAACCGATCCCCTGGAAGAAGAAAGCCAAATATTTAGGTGTTACTTTTGACAGTAACGCAGAGTTTCAAAAGCCACGTCAAAGAGGTTAAGAGAAAAGCCGCTTACGTCTCGCATCGTCTCTACTATCTTACCAACACAAATAGCAAAATGCCTCTTAACTATAAACTTTTATTATATAAAGCTTGCATACGGCCGATAATGACATATGCTTGCCAATCTTTTGCCCATATATCCTCCCACTACTTAAATCAACTACAGGTGGTACAAAATAAATTCTTACGACGTGCCACTGGAGCAGAGTCTTATCAAAGAAATGTCGACTTGCACAGCCGACATTACGCGCTCATTTTATAAACATTATCAAAAAAATTCTATGAAAGAATAGAAACGCAAAAGAACCCTCTGATGGTAAGCGCTGCAAATTATCACGCAGACCCAGATGCCTCTCGTAGGAAACGTCGTCCCCGTAATATACTCTTAGACCCAGATGAAGAAGGGGGCTACGAAATTCTGGACCCTTCAAGGGTCCCGCCACGATACTACACACAAGTAGGGATAACACACACACACTTTTAGGTCTACCTCGCTCGAGAGCACGGCGAGACCAACACGCCGCGTACACGAGATACACCCGCGTTCTAGCGGTTCTCACCGCCCCAGCAACCGATTAAACAGTCGACCGAACGTCGGCGCCTCGGTCCGTATCCAAGCGTCGATGATCCTTAGCGCTATCTTCAAAATCAACCACGCATCCTAAATGCGTGTGGCCATTTCTTTAAAGTTTTGGTCACCTAGTTCAGGGATCTCGCAATCTTCCGAACTCAGAAATAGATGAAGCTTCACACAGACACAGGTCTAGAAGCATAACTTCGAATACATAAGACATAAGACAAACCCACATTGGACCAGCGTGGTTGGATACGGTCCAAAACCCCTAATGGATAGGGGTGTATTAGAGAGCCTATATCCAGCAGTGGACCATAACAGGCTGATGATGATGATGATGATATCCATGTTGGCTTAATTTTTTCTTATAAACCCTAAATTTTATCACAATTCAGTAAACAAGAGAATTTATGTGTATAAAATACAAAGTAATTATAAATTTATAAAGGTTATTTTTTATTTTAATCCTTTTATGTATGTTTACGAAATATAAAATCAAGGTAAGCAGAAAGTGTAAAGCAGGATGATGATACGCGATGCGCTTACTTGGTGCAAAAGAAATGCAGTGAAAAGTTACAAAAGTAAGACGATGCAGGCCTGCTCATATATAGCATGCGATCTTACGTCTCAAGTGGACACGTAAACTACAAGCTGAAACACTGCAGCAAACCTAAGAACTAATTACTTACCTATACGGTTCCCTGTAAAGAGACACCTATCACCTACAAAACCCTGTGTTCTATTTTGATTATATGGACTAACAATAAATCATTAGCATAACGCAGTCCATAATAAAATAAAAGGCCGTAGGAGCTTAATATTTTAAATTGCTGTACATATTGGACTGAAATATTTTAAAGTGTGTTTCTTTTACGTAATTATTAAATTTATTCTTTTGTTTAAGGGCATTCAAAGGCACTAGAAGTGCAAATATTTTTTAAGTCGCGCAATGGTAATAAACTTTTTTATTTATTAGTATTATTTTAAAGGTTTATGTTAGCGGCATTTTGTCAGTAAACATTTGAGTGTTAAAATAATAATAATATACAGAATATGGTTAACAGGAGAAACATGAAATATTTCTAGAATACTTAATAATAAATACTCCTATGGCAAAGTGAATAAGGTCCTTGTTTTACAAATAAGGGTTCGATTCTTGCGTGGAAAATTCGATTTGTAAGAAAATAAGGAACATTTTTAGTAACCAACTAGAATGAACCGCTAAAGCTTGGATAGGACTAATTTGGGCTGATAACCCAATTGTCTGAAAAGTCAAAAGCACACGTGTTGGAGGAGCTTAAAAAATTGACAATTGTAATGACTTTTTTATTCAAGAAATGACTAAAGAGTTCAAATTTCATACGGTGTAAAATTTTATTCTTATAGAACGTGTAATTTATTTAAAAGTAACGGCAATTGTGAAAAATTAGGCTGAATTATTCACAAATCTTGAATCCTTTTTACAAATACGCAATCTGTCAAGCCGCTTAAAAGTTTTATTCGCTTATCAGCTATAGCTGCATTTTGTTTTATAACGGGGACTCGTTTTAGCTAAATAAATAGAATACGTTCTGTCAAATTACGTACTAAAACTATAATATGGTTTTATATTTCTTATTTCCTTGTAGTAATCACGTAGCGGCTACAAAACCTTACCCAACTGCCTATTGTTCAGTAAATAAAAGTGTTAGAAGCCAGCGGAACCAAAATTTTGGCAAAACGGCACATCACGGTGGTAGTATATATGTGGTGCAGCTGGAATGCTAACGTTGCTTTGAATGGCAGCGGCTGGCGTATCAACTGCATATGAGAGTAGCATATATTTTCAAATTCTAATAATAACTGCAACAGTAAGTCTGACGATTTGGTATGGATAAGTTAGAAAGAAGTAAAATTTAGACAATAAAATATCACTGACTTCAAACAGTGTATGCGCAAATTAAGTAGGTAAAAACGTGCTCTTTGAACGACTGTGCCATGCGATTGGAAGGAGTTGTTGTGCTCCGCCAACTTACTCTAGAAAAATAACACAACATTATCTAGTCCCAAAATGAGTAAAGCTTGTACTATGGAAACAAGATGACTACTTAATACATATATTATATTTTTTGTAAAAATATATACATAATATAAACATACAAGTACCAAGACAAGAGAAAAGTACTATGTCTAATAAAATCGGGGTCACATCACCCTACCACCGTTGGCTGTCCACCATGCTGCAAACTCTTGTTGGAATAGAAAAATCCTCTTAGGTAAGATATTATTAAGAATTCTTTTTACAAGTATCAAGGTCGAAGAGTTACAAGTTTCTAATTCCATCATCATCAGCCTTTGATAGCTGGACATAGGCCTCCCCTTATATACCCCTATCCATTAGAGGGTTTTTAGACCGGTTCCTTGGCTTTTTACATGGCAATCCGACGCATGGATCATCTTTTTAGACTAATTGCCCTAACCAACTAGAAAACAACAATGACAATTTGTTGAGTCCCCGCAGGATTCGAACCCACGACCTCCGGTTTCTAAAGCACACGCCTATACCACTAGGGTACGGAGGCAGTCTAATTCCATAGTGAATTTAATTTTGGAATGAATAGAGATGAGATGGTGGTCAAGAAAAGCATTTACTTTCTTTAATGGTAATATAGTACAGGTGTCATCTACATATCTCTAATAAAACTTTGGCTTTTTGGTCTTTCCATTTATTGTCTTTCCTTTTGCCTGGTTTTACATTGAAGTCTTGTAAAGTAAGTATTTTGAATGGTTATCGGTTCTACGAGATATGTGGCCAGCCAATTGCTACGCCGGTTCCCTTTGTTTTACTGCGTATATTGCATAACACACTCTATCACACATGACCGAGTCACACCGACAAAAGCCAGCCACTTGAGCGAGTGCCTGCCGTACCTAAGAGTAGTCACTGACAAGATGGGCTATATATTCCTACTAGATGATTTAAACACCATTTTAAATTGCATAAACTCGATAATGACTTCAAAAGCTGTAAAAGAGACGTTTAAATATGCAGCTGTAACTGTGAAAACCCTTACGTTTTCCAACTGGATGCTCAGATAAATGAAGTTTTCGAAGACCTTGACCCAGATTATCTTTTCACTTATCTATACATCTATGTCATCAATTATGTTAATGACATAAGTCACATATTAATATAGCAGAATAATAATTTTAATCACTACATGAATCACAAGTACTTATTAAAACGAGTGGCAATCCTAACTAACGGCAGGATATAGAAATTCAAATATCTACAAGCCTGATTTTCAAATTCAAAAGCAAACAGGCGCTTAACCTAACAGTTTTATTGGAATAGCCCAATCAAACGTTGCTCGTTTGATCAATTGGCGATATAATTGGGCACGAGTATGATTGGCGGTGCGAGGAATTACGTAGGCTGTTATGACCAGGAAGCATGGTTTTGATAAATTAATGAAATAATTTTAGCATTTCACGATTATTTGCTTTAAAACAAATGACTTATATTAATTTGAAGTTTTATATGAGTTTATATTACGATTTTTTTACGCTTAATGACTACATAGCTACAGCATACATATTATTAATGCACTTATTGTTTTAACCCAATAATGTTAAGGGTCATACTTAAAGTTATGTGTTATGTTTGTTTGTTTTTTTATGTAGTTAATACCTGTTCAAATGTATCTTATCAGTAGTAGTTTTCACGAAGTAAAGATTTTATATCCTCATCCTGATATCTAATATCCGTGATATATATTTAAAAAGTAATGCGTGCGAAATTTCTAACTATATAATATTCCTTATGTGTATAATAATGTCAAAACTTTAATAAAGTTTGTTTACTTTAATTGAACTAACAACTTTTTCCAATGTCGTCACATTTTATAGCTCATATTTTAAATAATCATCATCATCATCAGCTTGTGATAGTCCACTGCTGGACATAGGCCTCCCCTAATACACCTCCATCCATTAGGGATTTTGGACCGTATCCACCACGCTGGTCCAATGCGGGTTGGTGGGTGGACCGACTTTACATGCCCATCCGACGCATCGCGATCATCTTACTTTCAGACAATTGGGTGATCGGCCCAAACTGTCCTAACCAACTAGAAACAACAATGAAAATTTGTTGAGTCCCGCAGGAATCGATCCAGACCTCCAGTTTCTAAGGCACACGCCTATACCACTAGGCTACGGAGGCAGTTAAATTATAAAAAATGTAAACTTAAAAATTGTTACCGAACTTCCTTATATACAGTAAAGTATGTATTTTGGACGAACCGGATCTCTAGAAAAAATATCTTGGTTGTAATGGAATTGTTAGCTTTAGCCGGATAGAATACCTCAACTAGAATACATATTGTTTTGCCATGCCATATATGCTTATAGAATCGATAGCTTCCCTTTAGAGCCGAACCTTGGCAAGATTCATGTTCTTTCTAGCTAACAAATACTATGAAGCCTCCGAAAACCTTTATTAATAGACAAAAATGTATTCTTTTTAAAACGTATAATTTTTTTTTACCATAATTCCAAAAAAACTGATTCTCGATAAGAGTTTTTTTTTAGAGTTATCAAGATCTCACTGTAGCTCAAATAAAGTATGACATAAATACGAATTCGATTTAATATTTTTTAAATATTTGGTCAGTAATTTATCAGTTTATTCTTTACAAAATATAGAATTCTTTCCTCGTTATAATAAAAACATATACAAAATACAATAAAAATATAGACAGTATAACCGCAACACATCATCAAACAATGAAGGAGATTTCGATATCAATTTTCTGACCCTAGCTGCTTATCTAACAATATTACAATAATCCCAATAGGGCACCGTCGTGAACGATTATTGACAAGAAATATAACAGAGTCTTTGAAAGTTTTTCCCTATTATGGTTATGATAATTTTCTTTTAACGATAATTCTAAACAATTTAGTTATTGTTTTTGTTTTGTAGACAGGCTGACCATTAAACCTAAAATCCAAAATAATTATAGTTATGTAAGGAAACTAAGGGTATGTTTTACTTAATATACGAATAATTTGTAGGAACTGCTGAAACAGATCTTAGGAAATGGGAAATTCTGCTTGCTTACCTAACTTTTGACACACAAAGCTAAAACGTGCAGCAGTTTATTGAATTACAATATTTAATTTAAAGTCATAATAACAGGAAAGTGTTCAAATTGTAAAACGATCTAAACATCACCCATCACTATCACATAATGCAACGCATTTCTGTTTTAATTAGCCTTATTGTATGTATCTAACCCTCAGTTTGACTTTTTCTACTCCCTGATGATGATCATCATCATTATCAGCCTGTGTTAGTTTACTGCTGGATATGGGCCTAATGCACGCCCATTTGGTGAGCTCCCCAACGATTGGAAATATTTTGGTAAAATTAAGCAAACGGTGGAAGCGTTTCAAGATCTTAAACGTTTGAAAACGATACTTAGGAATTTAATGAAAGAGGATTGATATTTTATTTGTTGCTACTCAACAGCAGTTCAGTTTTTGCAAAAAAAAATATTTAGTACCTATACCCCCTATTACCCCTTTTACCCTATACCCCATTCAAAACACCACAAAAGCGAATGGTCTACAATAGCAATATATTTTAATATCTCCTTTATAACTTTTAAAGTTAGCCGTAACTTTTCGGGAAGTTGAGAGTGCTATCTTTGAGTGTTTTAAACAGTGATTTATGCAATGTAAAGTGGCGCTGAAATCACCTACTTGAAGAAATGCATTGCGTTTTCAGATTAAAAAATCGTGAACAAAAGTTAATTGAGTTTATTACAACGTTGACAAGAAGTTAATTATAATTTATTAATTAATTAAAAAAAAAACAAAACAATATTAAACATAATTCACCAAAAGTGTTTCCACTCACTATACTTACACAATTATAAATAAATAACAGATAAAAAATCTCTAACGAAAATATCAACAACTTTAAATGAAAACAAAAATTATCAACCTAATACTAATTAAGCAAAATAACAGTATTTTTTAAAGTTCTACAACATTACAGAAACAATAATTACAAATATAAATTAATACGTTATTATTATTATTACTAGGCCTTGTGCTTATGGAAATAAGCGTGTGCAGGTAAAGGTATGCGTTATTGCCTGTGCTATTGAATGTGGGATATTGGCATTGCTGATGAACTATCTAAGTGCTAGACTTTTGTAAGTCAATCAAAAACTTTTTAAATTTCAGTTTGAAAGAGTTAATCGTCCTAGAATTTCTAATCGGAGGAGGGATATCATTCCAGCACTTAGTGGCAGCAAACGAAAACTCTCACGAAATGCGGCAGTGCTAAAATGCGTGTAGTTAAGTCGTGGGGCAGTTCTTACGCAGCGTTGTGAGAAATTGAGCTTTTCATACAAGTATGATGGCTTACCTTAGTCTTAACTATTCCAAATAGTAACGAGGCTAGGTAAAGTGTACGTCTAGTGGCCATGTTCATTAATCCTCGACCTTTGAGATATGGAGTGACATGCGATGGTGAAGGTCTATTAAAACAATAACGCGAGCACATGCATTTTAAACCCTTTGTATAAGTCTTTTTGTCCTCTTATACAAGCATTCGCAACTTTTGAACACGTTCACAGTCAAGTATTCCTGAATTCGGTACAAAACTTTTGGTCTATAAAAGCAATTACGCATTGCATCTACGATGTGTCCCTCAAAGCGCAATTTATCATCGATTAACAAGCTCCAGGTTCAAGCTACCGATAATCGTTCTATTAAATAACCGGTAATGTAAATTTTTGGGTTTTTATCTCAGATGATATTAGTTTGCTGAAGAGTGCCAAATAACAAGAATGAATCTACATTCTTGTTATTATTATTAGGCATGATGACTAGTCTACTGTACTTGCACCATTTTGCGATAGATTTCAAGTCATCTTGAATTCGACTTACTGCTAACTCAGCATCAGAAGGTTAAAAGGATATAAATAAATAATTAAAGGTAAAAATAATAAGTGACATATTTTTGTGATTTGTTAAAATTTTTATTAAATTAAAGCCAAAATCGCCGAGTCACATCGAATAAATATATATATATGTTATCGTACTTAAATCTTATTATTAGTGAAGGCTAATTTGACTTACTCACACGCCTAATGACAACACGTCGTACTGAGACAAATTTCGACTGTTATTAACCTAACGTCTTTATTATGGGCTTATTTCAGACAAGATTTAGACCGATTGAAATTTCAGACCAAGTTTAAGGCGTTTTAATGTGTTTAATATTTTACATCAAAAACCGATCGTGCTTCTGCAACGAATCTAATTAAATAGAGACAAAAATGAATTATATGTCATCTTCGGTTAACTTATTAATAAAAACTTTGGCAAATACTTAGCACGTAACATATGTAAATTTGAAAAACCCAAAAAACAAAACGATTTCCTTCATTTAATCTAAAGCCCTTCTTAATTTATACTTAATGACAGCAAAGTTTGTGATAATATTATAGGAGATGATAATGTAGATAGCTTTTAAATCCTTAAATTTTCAACCAACTTTATTTTAGTACTATTTGGTATGTGCTAATATTTTATATACCCATATTTTATAAAATTTAACTCAACTAGAATTCGACAAAGCAACAACTCGTATTTCAACTGACAAAACCAACTTCAATGCTTCCTAACTTTGTGATGCAAAACTAGTTCTTAGCTCAATTCCTTTTGATTAAGTACCCGTTAACTGATACTTAGTACATTGATGGTATGTAACAATGTAAAGTACATTTCATGAAATCAACATATTTATTTGAAGAATAATAGTGGTAAACGCTTCAATGTTAATTTTTACGGCAATTATGACATGTGCTCAATGCAATCATGTTCTGGACACGTCCTAATCCATCCTAATTGGAAATGTTAATTGTCATTATAATGCTTACTGCTATGTCCAGTGGGACGAGATTAAGCTCATTTATTTAATTTTTCCCATTTTTTAGAGAATGTATTTGGCCAAAATAATATCTAATATTTCTCAATTCTATAAATAATTTTTGAAAAAGCTCAGTGTTTTAATGAAAATATTAAACAAACTTTCATAACTCTCTCACTCCCCCAGATAATGTTTAAAATCTGAATTAATTTTAGTTTTTATTGTAGCTTATATATTATTAAGGTTAACTTCAGAATTTATAACTTTTTTAATACGGGATATTAACTCGTAGAGAACAAATCACTAATTTAACTTATTACAGTTTTCGTATATATATAATAGGCTTGTAGAAGGTACGGGGAAATTGTTTAACTAAAATTTGTATGAAATTGCGATTCTCAGAACACAGTTTTAGTCTTTTCTCAAGGTTTCGTCTTCGTTTTCATATAGATTGCGCAACATGTGCCGTTTTAACATAACTTTCAATAATTAAGTTGATCACGACGATTGATTCTTAAAATAAAGAGTGATAGAAATCTAATAAATATATATGGATTCTTGAATGCGTATATGCAAAAACACTTCCAGTAGACGTTCTTCATAAATAAAAGCCGAGTTTAAAAAAAAGTATGAAGAAAGTATACAAACAATAACTGAGCGCTTTGAGTTGTTCAATTTGAACGGTTATTTTTATTGAAGTCTGTTTGATTTGTAGCAGCTTAATCTGATGCAACAAATATTTGTTTTGTTTAAGTAAATAGAAAATTAATACTGATTTGTTAGGAATTTTTACTCCTTAGGATCCTTTATTGAATATTTTATGTAAACTATATATAAACACCCGAACTCTTCCTTAGCAGATTTTTATATGATAACCCTTAAACTAATGGTAATGGTATGGTATTGTTTTGTAATTTTCATATCTTTGGGTTTAATTTTTAAAATTATTAGATCCCATGAAGGTGGCAAAGACCAACTATCCTCTCTATTATAATTTGGATTTTTTTTAATTTCTATTGCTTCCCGAATCATCCTTGGTATAAATCAATGTTCTTTTGCAAGTATTTTTGGTTCATCAAATCTAGTATAATTTGTTTTTCTAGAATATGGTCACAATTTGCAGTGGCAGCAAAATGCTTAACATATATTTTTTGACTCTGGTTCTTACTGGTCTTTTTGTTTGTCCAATGTAAGAGAAACCACAATCACAGTCTAGCTTGTACACACCCGGTACCTGAAAAGGAATTTTACATTTGACGGATGGTAATAATTGGTCAATCTTCTTTGGCTGCTTATAATATGTCTTAATAGAAGCGCGAGCTTCATAGGTCATATTCCAACTTATTCTGCCCTTGATCACGTATGCTGGAAAGAATCCTAATCGTCGGAAATAAATATATGTAACTAACGCGAAAAATCTGTAATTTAGTGGATTACATATTTTCTTACTCTTCTCTCAAACAGAAATGTTATACTATTGTGTAGTTTATGTAATTAAGACGAGACTAAAAAACGATAACGTTTAAATCTGGTAAGGAACCCGTCATCCTCCAGCCAAATATTCAGCATATCAATTTCGAAAACGCATTTTACCATTAGTACGGAAACAGCAATTTAGTATAATATTACAAACTCCCGTTTGTTATCTTTCCCTCGGGTATCATCCAAAGGGGAAACGTGAGGTAATGGTGTAGCAAAAATAATTTCTTATATATATATTATCTTATATTCATAAGAATATAATCCTTCCATACTATATATTTTGATTTGGAAAAATATTATATGGCAAGAAGTAAATGACTTTCTGCAAGAATCCACATTTCTAAAAATTATAATTGCATTCACCATTTGTTTTGTACTAATTTAATTGATAAAAAGCTAAATTTCTCACGACTGTAAAATTCAAATCCAAAAATTCTTGGTTCAATTTAGGCTCTGTTGAGCTCTTAAGAACGTTATACTACTATTGAAACATTGAAATAAACACGAGTTCTTATGCTCTGATATTCTTAAGGCATCACTGCTGTGCTGAGTTCTGAGTAGTATGTCAATATCCCGTGTTCCTGCTTGAAGGACTCCTAGCGCCTACCATTTTTATAATGGTCATTTTAAATATTCTAATAATGAATAAAAAATACTCTTAGATATTATAATTGATGTAAAACAAAATCTGAGCAACATATAATATAGTTGTATCAGACATTCGTTATGAGATTTTTTGTTATTTTCCTTTTTTAATGCTATTTTGCTATATTGATTGATATATAATTAATTTTGATATTAGAATAAAATTAAAAGCCCTTATTTAATGCCCATGTGCCTCGAAGTCATATGATATACTCTATATTATTATTGCGTTTTATGTACGTATAGATAAAGCAGAATACCTTTTAATGATTGTTGCGTTAATAACATAAACACACACCTTACATTCAACTTTTTGTTATTTTTTGGAAATGGTTTTCTAACTAAAAGATAGCGTAAAGCAAGTATACGTATATTCTAAATAATTCTTGAAAAAAAAGTATTCTACTTACATTTCGCCTTCTTTCTACATGCTGATGTTTTCAATTGACCGTTTTAAACTTTTTATTTAAATGGATGTAATCCGTGAGTCAACTTGTGTAACAAATTTTAACGGATACCAACCTCAACTTCTCTTTTATGGGATTAAAATTTTAGGCCATTGAAATATTTAATATTTCGTAAAAGTGTGATGAAAAAGCAAGAAATTAGCGTGGAACCATATACCGTTCTTCTAAGTCAAACTTAATTGGTGTTAACTAACTTACGGGCAATCGATTATTAACGCTGTGTGGATTATTTATGTATGTGTGGATATGATAAAGAAAAAATAAAAAAGTTATGATAAAGTTATGACTAAGATTATATTTTTTCATTTTATCGAAAATTTAACTGTGTTACATATAAAATCCACTAATTTACAGATTTTTCGCGTTACTTAAATATATTAATTCTGAAAGAGAAAGCGTTATCGCGTACAAGTGGATTCATCACCTGACCAGTACCATTTAATAATATGCACGTTCGTTTAAGTGTTTTGTATTTATTAGTTGTGTAGGATGTGAGAACGATGGGTGCTTGAAAAGGAACGTGAGAGATAATTTAGCTATTTTTAAGATGGCACCGCTGACGTTGTTCCGTGTGTGCGCTATGGCCGATGTACGACAAAACCGGCCCATGGTTTTTTTTAAATTAAAAACGGTTTTTAAACTATAAGTTTCATTTTATTTCCACTCCCGCAGTCCCACATATGGGGGCTCGTCCGGGATTGCGAGCGGAAATAAGTGAATGACGATTTTACGCGACCGCGTGTGCACGTGGTATATACCGGTCCGTACGACGATGAACATCGAACGAAGATTTTAACACGAAGTTTTTTTTTTTAAAATACGAAGACAACGAATTACGACATCAACATGAGTGACGACAACGAAGTATCTGTTCGCGGCATGTTCCAGTTCAGCGAGTCGCTGATACAGAAGTTCAGTGGACAAGACAAAGTCTACACGGTATCCACGTGGATGAAGGATATCGACGACAACGGAGATATATTCGGCTGGACACCGACACAACGACTCCTGGTAGCGCGGCGTTCCTTGACGGGGACTGCAGCGTTATGGTTACGATCTGAAAAGGTTTACGCTAAGTGGGAAGATTTAAAAGGGGCTATTCGGAAGGAGTTTCCCGATACCATCGACAGTAAGACTATCCACGAGATGATGAGCGCGAGACTTAAGCAAGAAAAGGAATCCTGTATCGACTACATGTTCACGATGAAGGCGTTAGGCAAGCAAGGCAAGATCGCAGACTATGTGGCGATTAAGTATATTGTCGACGGAATCCAGGATGATGAGCAGAATAAGGTGATTCTATATGGCATCAAGACCTATGGAGAGCTTAAAGAAAAACTACTGGTGTACGAAGAAATGAAAATGAAGCAAAATACGAAGTCATATAAAGTGAAACAAGATTCTAGATTTCAAGCCAGTTCGTCGAAGTTAAAGCCTACAAGATCGCCTGCACCTATAACACGATGTTATGCCTGTGGGGAGAAAAATCATATCATCACGGAGTGTCCTCATAAAGCACAAGGCCGTAAGTGTTTCAACTGCAACACTTTTGGTCACTTGTCAGCGGAATGCAAACAACCCAAGATGGCGGATACGAAGTTTGCGACGGAAAACTCATCGAGACGCGCAAAATACGGAAACAGAAGTTATGATGGCAGCACTGCGAGCAACGAACTTCACTCGAAGAAAGTTTACTTCAATTCGGTGACAGGGGGCAGCACTTTGTATGGAGACGAAGAAACGGAACGGAACATCCCTAGCTTACCGATCCGAAACGACGCGTGTGACGTCACTAGCTCGGCTACGATTGGCCGCAGAGACGACGCTTGCAAGATGGCGCCTGCGCATCGGGATCGAGACGTTATGATTACGCAGAACGTAAAAGTATCTTTACATGTGGATATTGAAAACAAGCCGTTGAAGGATATCAGAATAGCGGATAAAGTGTTAACAGCGTTAGTGGATAGTGGCAGTGACGTGAATCTAATGTCTATTGAACGCTACCGTGAATTACAGTTACCTGCTTACGACGAAAGTTCAAATATTACGATGATTGGTTTTGGACATGCTAAGGTGATATCTCATGGCAAACTAATAACGAGTATTGTAATTGATGACAATGTTTACGATGATACAGTGTTTTACATAGTGCCTAAATACTGTATGCCATTGGAAATTATTTTGGGCAATGAGTTTTTACGTAATATTGTGACGATTATGAAAGGAAATTCTGTGTGGATGAATCCGAGTAGCGAATGGTTGTATGATGTAAAGAGTTTTTCTTGTTCTGTCGATTGTTTTTTCGATTGTTTGAGCGACGCAGCAGTTAAAGAAGAAGTAACGAGGTTAGTTGAGAACTACACACCGTGTCAGGTTAAGGAGGCGCCGGTCGAGTTAAAGCTTGTTTTAAAAGATGACGTACCAGTGTCCCAGCGTCCACGCCGTGTGTCACTGAAGGAACAAGAAGAGGTCGACAAGCAAATACAAGAGTGGTTAAACGACGGCATCATACGGGTGAGTTTCTCAGAATATTCCAGTCTTATTGTGTTGGGGTGTAAGGGGATCCTCACAACATCTTAGGAACCCAAGCCAACCTCACCTGCACGTGGTGCACCCTGCCAAGCAACAAACGAGGCTCTGGCGAACCACCCACCAACCCGCATTGGACCAGCGTGGTGGGTATACGGTCCAAAACCCCCAAATGATGAGACGAAAAACGCCCCGGCCCCCAGTTCCCGGTAGCCTTGCTATTCCTGGCCAAGGCGGCGGCCACGGTAACGGCAGGGCGGGGGGTGCTAAGAATCCCCGGGAGTACGTAGGCCGCCAAAACAAACTGACCATCGCGACATACAACGGACGCACGCTACGGCTAGATTCTCATTTGGCCCAACTGGAAGAGGAACTGAGGTGCATAAGATGGCACGTTTTGGGATTGAGTGAAGTCCGTAGAGAGGGCGAGGATACTCTAACCCTAGAGTCGGGCCATCTTCTGTACTTCAGGCAGGGAGAAAATCCATCACAGGGTGGAGTCGGGTTCCTTGTCAATAAATCCCTCATTGACAATGTGATTGAAGTATCCGGTGTGTCGGCAAGGGTTGCGTACCTTGTGATAAAGCTGACCAATAGGTACAGCCTGAAAATTATCCAAGTGTACGCACCAACGTCGTCATACCCGGATGATGATGTCGAAGATATGTACGAGGACATCTCAAGAGCCTTACATAACACCACCAAGGCTCACTTCAACGTTGTCATGGAGTTTCAACGCCAAAGTAGGTACAGGCATGCAGCGAATCGATGCTAGGGATCGTATGGCTACGGGAGCAGAAATCATAGGGGCAAATGCTCGTCAATTTCCTCGAGCGAGAGGGCTGTTCTTAATGAACTCGTTCTTTAGAAACAGCCCCAAAGAAATGGACGTGGCAGAGCCCGATACTATGACCAAAAATGAGATAGGCTTCATTATATCGGACAAAAGCGCATATTCAGGGATGTCTCAGTGATCACAAGGTTCAAGACCGGAAGTGATCACGACTTCTAGAGGCACCCTGAATATAGATTTGAAGCTTCCCGATTGATGAAGTCTACGCTCCGGCCTAATCTGCTCCAGCCTATCATTGATCCTGGCAAATTTCAGATCAATCTGGAAAATCGATTTGCTGCCTTGGAAAATACAATCGACGTGAACGTTGACGAGGAACTCGATCGAGTGGTAGAAATTCTTCGGGACGAGGGTGCCAAATTCTGCGGTCTGCGAAGTACGGGCAAAAAGTCTAAACTTTCGGGAGAAACACTGGATCTCATGGCAAAGCGACGGAATGATCCGACCGTCACTTTGTTAGAACAGCGGGGTTCTTAACTAGACCATCTCCACAAGCTGGTAAGGCGCGACCTCCGTCACTCCAATACGCTCTCAATACAGAGAGCTATTGAGCAAAACCGGGGGTCCAAAGTCTTCGTACAACAGCATGGAAGAAGCCATCTAACGAAGTTGACCAAAGAGAACGGAGAAGTCGTCGCTTCGAGACAAGAGGTTCTCTCGGAGGTTTAAAGCTTTTACAGCCAGTTATACGCGTCGCATTCGGCACACCCGGAGCCGGATGAGAAGGATTCTCGAGCCACTCTTACCCGCCATGTGTCGGAGGATCTTCCAGAAATCGGCCTATTCGAAATCGAGGGGGCTCTTGAGCAACTTAAAAATGGAAAAGCCCCGGGAGAGGACGGAGTCACGACGGAGCTTCTGAAGGCCGCTGGTAAACCGGTGCTGAAGAGACTTCGTCGTCTATTTAACTCTGCCCTTCTCTCCGGGAGAACTCCTGAGGCATGGCATAGGGGTTTGGTCGTATTGTTCTTCAAAAAAGGTGATAAAACCCTCTTGAAGAACTATCGGCCAATATCGCTCCTGAGTCATGTCTATAAGTTGTTTTCGAGGGTCATCTCGAATCGTCTTGCACGAAAACTCGACGAAGCGCAGCCTCGAGAACAGGCCGGGTTTCGGAGGGTTACAGCACCCAGACCACATCCATACAGTGAGGCAGGTTATACAGAAGACGCTTGAGTATAACCAGCCCTGTGCAGGCATTTGTGGACTATGAGAAGGCTTGACTTCATCGAGACCTGGTCTTTCCTCGAGTCCTTACAGCAGTGCCAAATTGATTGGCGTTATATCGCGAAGCTGAGATGTCTGTATAGCGCCGCCACTATAACTGTCGTAGTCCAATGTGGGCAAACTGAGTCTATCCCTCAGCACCGGGGTGTGAGACAAGGAGACGTAATGTCTTCGATCTCTGCCACGCTGGAAAATATGTTCAGGACGCTCAACATGGCATAAATGTGAACGACGAGTACAGCTGATATCTGCGATTTGCGAACAATATCGTCATCATGGCTGAGACTGCAAAAGGACCTGCAGAAAATGGTGCAAAGCCTGGCTGAGTCATCTGCACTTGTCGGTCTCCTGATGAACTTGGGTAAACCAAGGCATGACCTGGTTTTACCAAGTTCAACAGCTACGATTGATCCGGAACCGATCACAATTGACGCACCTCTCTCGAAGTTGTTTCGAGTACGTTTACCTAGGGCAAACGCTCCAACTAGGTAAAAACAACTTTGAGGGGGAGGCCAACAGAAGGATTCGGCTGGGCTGGGCAGCTTTTCATAAGCTTCGTCGAGTTTTCTCGTCACCCATCCCACAGTGCCTCAAATCGAAAGTCTTCGATCAGTGCGTCCTACCCGTTTTGACCTACGGTGCCGAGACTTGGACACTTACGGTTCGACTTGTCCACAATTTAAAGTCGCTCAGCGAGCTATGGAACGGCTTATGCTCGGAGTATCTCTGAAGGACCGCATCAGAAATGACGTGATCCGTCAGAGAACCAAAATCACTGACATAGCCCACCGGATTAGTAAGCTGAAGTGGCGAGTGGGCCGTCATATAAGCCGCAGAACTGACGACCGCTGGAGTCGAAAGTTCTGGAGTGGAGACCGAGGCTCGGCAAACGTAGTGTAGGACGCCCTGCGGCAAGATGGAGTGACGACATTCGCAAAGTGGCCGGTGTGGGCTGGATGAGAATAGCCGAAGATAGGAAGCGGTGGCGTGCATTAGGGGAGGCCTATGTCCAGCAGTGGACTAGCGCAGGCTGATGATGATGATGATGATGATGATGATGATTGTGTTGGTACGGAAAAAAGATGGCAGCCTAAGAGTATATGTGGGTTATAGGAAGATAAATAGCAAGATAGTTAAAGACGAGTACCCACTTCTCTTAATTGAGGATCACTTGACAAGCTGTCATCAGCGAAGATATTCAGTGCTCTTGATCTCAAAAATGGTTTCTTTCATCTACGAGTACATGAAGATTCTATAAAGTTTACATCATTTGTCACTATGAAATCACAGTATGAGTTTCTCAGGGCTCCCTTTGGATTAACGACTTGTCCCAAAGTATTTACAAGGTTCATCACCATCATATTTAAGGAACTAATTGAACGAGGGTCAGTTATTGTCTTTATTGATGATGTACTAATTCCAGCGGAAAACGAACGGCAGGCAGTGGAGCGCCTGGCAGAAGTTTTGAAGATTGCATCCGAGTATGGCTTACAAATCAATTGGAAGAAGTGCCAACTGCTTGTCAGAAGAGTAGAATACCTTGGCCATGTGATAGAAGACGGTTCAGTAATGCCATCACCCAGAAAGACAGACGCAGTAACTAAATTTCCCGAACCACAGAATTTAAAGCAGCTACAGAGTTTCATAGGACTTTGTTCCTATTTCAGAGAGTTTATTCCCAATTTTGCACTGATTGCACGACCTCTCACGGAGATGATGAAGAAGGAAACGAAGTTTATGCTTACCGAAGAGCATCGAAGAGTTTTCAACGAGCTTAAGATGAAGTTGTCGACTGGACCAGTGCTTAAGATTTTCAATCCAGGAGCGGAGACACAGTTGCACACAGACGCTAGCAGTGTATCATACTCTGCTATCTTATTGCAGAAAAGCCATGATGGTGAGTTTCATCCAGTCTACTACATGAGTCGAAAGACAACGGAGGCTGAAAGCTGGTACACCAGCTATGAATTAGAAGCGCTGGCTATCATAGAAGGTGTGAAGAAATTCGGGCATTATTTGTATGGAAGATTTTTTAAAATTATAACTGATTGCAAAGCGTTCCAGCTAACATTGAACAAAAAGGATTTGGCTCTTTCTACACGAGTTGCGAGATGGGTTTTGTTGCTACAAGATTATACATTCACGATTGAACACCGCGAGGGTACGAGGATGAGGCACGCCGACGCGCTGAGCAGGAACCCATACGTAGCAATGATCACGTCTAATTTTCACAATGACATCCAACGCGCCCAAGAGGGAGATGAAGGCTAGAACGCAATAATGAAGATTTTAAATGAAGATATGGAATACAAAGACTATACGTTGCGCAATGGATTGCTGTACAAAGGCGCAGAGCAGCAGCTTGTCATTCCATCTAAGGTGGAAACCAAGATCATTAAGAGGGCCCATGACCATGGTCATTTTGCTAAAAAGAAGACTCTGGAATTAATAAGCAGAGATTACTTTATTGACAAGATGGGCAAGAAGGTAGAAGAATACATAGCTACGTGCATACCATGTTTACTGACCAACAGAAAAGAAGGAAAGCAGGAAGGGTATCTGAATCCCATTGATAAAGGTGACGTTCCATTGAGTACGCTGCATCTAGACCACGTTGGACCAATGACGGAAACACGTAAGCAGTACAATCACATTTTAACTATGATAGATGCATTCACGAAATTTGTGTGGCTTTTCCCATGTAAAAGCACATCTACGGCAGAAGTATTAAACAAACTTAGAACACATCAGCAGATATTTGGAAATCCGGATAGAATAGTAACAGATCGAGGGACAGCATTCACCAGCCACGACTTACACCAGTACTGCGAAGAGGAAAACATAGAATGTGTACATATAACGACAGGAGTACCACGCAGTAATGGTCAAGTAGAACGAATTCAGAAGATAATTGTACCTATACTTACTAAGTTATGTATTGAAAAACCGGGATTATGGCATAGACATGTAGGCAAGGTACAGATGGTTATAAATTGTACATATCAGAGGAGCATAGGCACAACGCCGTTTGAAATGTTAATTGGAAAGAAGATGAAGGGACAAGATGAAGTCGAAATTCACAGCTTATTGCAAGAAGAAGAAAAACAGCAGTACATGCAGGGCTGAGATGATTTAAGAATAAGAGCTAAGCAACAGATACAGAAAGTTCAGGAAGAAAATAATAGCTTACAACAACAAAAGGAAAGATAGTTACAAGTACCAACTAGGTGAAATGGTTGCAATAAAGCGTACGCAGTTTGGTCCAGGTCTTAAGTTGAAGCCTAAGTACTTGGGACCATATCGAGTTACGAAGGTGAAGAGGCTCGACCGATACGATGTGGAGAAGGCAGATCCGCTAGCTGAAGGGCCCAACAAGACCTCAACTGTCGCAGATCACATGAAGCAATGGCCAGATGATATTGAAGACCTTGATTGAACAGTGGTAAGATTATATGTGTAATGGTGTATATGGGATGAATGAATGTGTGTGTTAATTTAAGAGAAGTCATTGCACAAAATGTTTTTCAGATGTCATACAGTGTTGTGTATATTTTATGACTTTAGGTAACAGATTTATGTTTTCAATTTTAAACTATATAAAAGTGTGTTTGCTTATATTTCTTAACTAACATGACGCTTATTTCATTTAATAATGATTGTTTTTTTTATGCAGAGAGATAGGAAAACTCTCAATATGATCTGTGTACTTAAGTTACGAACTATAAGATGCTTTATTAAGATTGTTATGTTTTGTTTATTGGATGTTCTACTAGCATGTTATTGTCGCTATGAAAATGTTTAAGTTTTGCTTTTGAGAGAGTTTTTTGCATGATGTCTGGGGCAGACAAGGGCAGGCTGGCCGAGTGTAGGATGTGAGAACGATGGGTGCTTGAAAAGGAACGTAAGAGAGATAATTTAGCTATTTTTAAGTTGGCACCGCTGACGTTGTTCCGTGTGTGCGCTATGGCCGATGTACGACAAAACCGGCCCATGGTTTTTTTTTAATTAAAAACTGTATTTAAACTATAAGTTTCATTTTATTTTCACTCCCGCAGTCCCACAGTTGTTTTAATTAAAATGCAAATACATGCATTTCTATACAGTTGTAAAGATATACAGTTTAAAAAAAAAGCTATTAATTCTTTGTATTGCATTAAATATCAATAATTTCACGTATAATATTTATTAAATTATTAATATTATCAGTATAATGACCATTTTAAACGGGGCAAGTGGAATCTGACATTGTAATGTAATTATACATTTGTCCCATGTAATAAATATTTTACATTTTCTTAATTAGTAAGTTTTGTAATTGTAAACTGCAAGCGATGTAAATAAATAAATAAATAAAATACGAAATACAATAAAGCTTATATTAAAAAATGGTTTTGATATGATTATGAGTTAATATTTTAAATACTGTATTGCATAAAAAATAATAAATTACCTATTCCTTTGACATAACAATAAATGGTTATGTATTGCTTTGGTAAGACATTGTTATTGTTCACAAGTTTCTCTTTGACAGTCGTGTGCCTACTTTTGGGAGCTTTTATTAGTTTTGTTTTTGTGGCACCGTAAACATGTCATATGGTGTTATATTTTATGTGTAGGTAACGTTAACGTTTGATTGTTGACATTTAGTTTTGAATGTTACAGATGTTTCACGTTCTACTATAGGTACGTAACTTTAAATCTTATTGTTTTTATTCAGATTATAGTATTCGAAACAATGTCGTTTCATATTCGTTAATAAGACTTCTTTTAATAAATAATATCAATTATTCACCATGTTTATCTTTGACTAGCCGTTTTCCACGACTTTGTCTTGGTGATAATATGACAAATATGTTCTGTATGCTTTTTTATAGGAGTTATTTGCACAGATCAGACATCTTTCCTTTTATATAGCCTATTATATATCCTTTCGTAGATACTACTATATTTACTAAGTATTTAAAAATTGAAAGGGATAATTTGGCAAGCGATAAAGCGACTTACCAATTTTTTATAAAAAATTGATTTACTAATTGTCCTTATTTCTTGTCCTTTTTAGTGTTTATTAAGCACATAGCCCAAAACCAATTTTATTTCAAATTGAGAAAATAAATATTGTTAATTATTTTTAAATAAATTACCAAATTGAATTTTTTTATTTATTTTTTTTTCCCGGGTTAATTAGCCTTTTTTCTGACTTCTCAGCTTTTATTATTTATTTATAAAAGCTCCTTTTATAAAAGTTTGAATAGACCCGTTTTATTTTTTTGTACTTGTACTCCTTTTAAACAAAAAATTAATTGTTGTATTGGTTTGGGAAGACAAGTTTTTCCCGGCCCCGAAACCGCCATTTTTGGCTTCAGTTTGGCAAACCAAAAACCAAATAATGACAAGTTAAATTCTTAAAATATAAAATATGGGCTTTAATCCTATTATTTTCCTTTTATTTTAGTCTAATGGAACATATTAAACTTTAATGTTTATTTTAGTTGTTAATTTTTTTGTTAATAAAAAATTTTATTAAAAAATAAATTTTTTTCATAAATTTCTTATAGCAATATAATATTAATAAATAAATTAGTATTTATTAAAAACTTATTTATTTTGAAAAAATTAATAGGGTTGTTTTTGTATTCCAAGGATTAAAAGTAAAATGAGAAAAATATAATGCGATAGCTTAATAATTTTTACAAAATTGATCCACCAAAAGTCCCCTTTTTGTTCCAATGTTAACTTTAAAAAATTTTTTGGCCTGCAAAAAGGTACCAATCGTTTAAAATTTGTTATTGTTTTTAAAATGTTTTTTTTGTATTGTATCAATTTGGAGAAAAGTAAAAATAAAAGGTCAATCAAAGGGGGTGAAAAAATTTCTTCCTTGAAAGGATTAATCCAACCATTTTAAAGGGAAGGCGTCCCCGGTAAATTTGCCGTTTTTGCGGCCAACCCGGAAAAGCTCCGTTGTGGTTCCAGTCAAAAATTAAACAACAAATCACATTATAAAATTTACCAAGGCTGGAATATTTCCCTTTGTCTATGAAAGGGACTTATTTTTTTTGTAACCGAATATACTTGAAATATTTTTTTAAAAGTTTCAACTGGAAATAAAATAAGTATTAAAAAGGTATTTAAAGTACCTTTGGGTTTTAGTACCGTTTCCAGATTTTAAGAGAGATTTAAACTTCTTAATATTTTCAACAAATTTTCGACCCAACAAGTCTTTTTCCCACTTCAATCTCAATTTTCAAAAAAGTCTTTTCCCAGGACCTGTTTTTTTTAATAAAGTTTAAACACTTTTGGCAAACGGGAAATGGGACGCTGACCCCTAAGAGGCACATTGTAGCTTATGCCAAGCTGAGGGCCCAGAACCTCTTGTTGGTATGGCCGATTTGACAAGGTGCCGCAAGTTTAATGGAGGGTCCACTTTTAAACTCTTCTTAAAGACACCAATACCACATATCGTTCCTAAATAGGCTGCTTTTTGTACCCCTTGTGACCCGACCCCACCTCAATATCTGGGCGACCACTTCTACCGTAGTGCCATGCCAAAAGACCAGTAATAATTGGAAACCCACCAAGAACCTTTCCCAGGGCTTTAAAACTTTAATAAAAAACAAGATAGCAAGGTCATCGGGCGGATTTTGAATGTGGCAAACGCCAAACCGAAGCCCATCTTTCTTGTCGCCCCTTGGCCAAAACCGCCCGGGCGACGGCTAGACTAAAAGATGGTTTCGGGTTTTTAATTTCAAAGGTTCTTCGGGCAGAACCCGGCGATGACCCAGGGAAGGATGGGAGGCAGGTTTTTAAGGCGAAGCCAAACTTTTTCTTGGATTACCAGGTCGAGCAATCTCAACAGTTCGTTTCCGTTCCCTCCCACCCGAAATTAAAGC
This sequence comes from Lamproptera curius, assembly GCA_029286875.1. Classification (NCBI taxonomy): domain Eukaryota; kingdom Metazoa; phylum Arthropoda; class Insecta; order Lepidoptera; family Papilionidae; genus Lamproptera; species Lamproptera curius. Next base: position 100,118 of record JAGSMT010000306.1, read on the forward strand.
CCCCCTTTGCCAAATTGAAACAGAGCAGTTCCAAATTTTGACCAAAAACTCATGCGGGTTAACTTTTTATAACAGGGTTTTAATGTTTTTTTTCGAGAACATTTCACCCCTACCAAAATGATCTTCAGAAAAAAGAAAGAGCTAAAAGATTTTTATTAACCCAAATACGAGCTACACTTGAGATTATTGTATTTATTTTGGTTACCAAATTTTTTTGTTCCCTACTATTTGTTCCCCCTCGTCTTTCTAAAGAATACACCCTTTTTCAAACTTGTAAGTTTTCTGAAAATTGAGTCGAGCTCGGGTTGTAACAATGGCTTTAATTTTTCTTTTTCAAATTAAAAGGCAAAAAATGACTAACAAGGTGGTGTTTTTTAAGTTTACTTTCCGAAGTAAATTTTTACTGAGATTTTGTTCTTACATTTTTTTCCCGTTTTTTTAGGAATTTCTTAAACGTGGTCAAAAAAAATGTAACCAAAAGCAGGAAAATTTAGTAAAATTTTCAAAAAATTTACAGGTGGTAAATAAAAAATATTTTATCATTTTTTCAAATTTTGGTCATTTAATTATTTTTATTTAAAGTTAAGTGTGTCAAACAAATTCACACAAAATCAAAGTTTTTCAAATCGAGTTATTAGTTTTATTTTGGAAAATTGGGATTTATTTTGTTCGAAGTTATGACAAAGTGAGACGTGATTGATTAAAGGTTAAATATACTTTTAGTTTTAGTTCAAATTATTTTATTAATGAACACTTTCTGACTTAATAGAAAAAAGATGGGAAAATTATTATGAATAATAAAGTATTTTAAAAATTCTTTAATTTGGCCCGATACTTAAGTAAATACGTTTTCAGATAACACCGGGATTTCTTTTAGAAAATAAATAAAATTTAAACCAAAAAAGTTTTTCTATCATTTTTATTCGAAAAATATCTCGAAAGCTTTTAAATACATTGCTGAAAAGCATACAGAAGAACAACGTAATGTTAATAAAACCCGATTTTGGTTCAACCTTTGAAAATTAGAAATCGTTGAAAATTTTTTAATTGTCCCCAGAACTTACCCAAAGCGTCCCTTAGTAAGATCAAAATCGATTTAAAAAAAAAATATATAATTAAATTTCTTTTACCTCGTATTTCCGGTTTAACAATGAAAATAAATATCAAAGAAGTCTTTAATAACATAAGACGCTTTGTGAAAACAAATAATGGAAACTTTTATCAACGTAAGAGCCCTCCGGTTGGCAAGTCAGGCATTTTTAAAAGTCAAAAGAAATCAGAACATTTACACAATTTTTTGACACTAAAGAAATTCCGAATTGTTGGCATTTTCCTCAAAAAGGTTTCAATTTGTTTAATAAGCAAAAAAATTAAAAATATCGTACACATTTTAGTCAATCAGTTAAAAACAAATTTATACAGATGGTTACCTTTTATAAATAAGTAAAAAGTTTTAAATAAAAGAAAATAATTGTAAAACTTTAAAAGAAAAAGTTATGGCAACCACCATCAGGCCAGGAGATTTTTAAAGAAAAAATATGAAATTATAATTCATCGTAACCAAAGATTAAAACCGAAACTTAAAATAAGCAAACCCGGAATTGGCTGTGATTTTCCGTGCACATATTCACAATATAAAACAGTTCCTTCGGTACATCAAAACAGTAAAACCCTAGTAATATACAAAATCTTTTTACTAGTTTTATCATGTCTGGGAAAGGTTCTAAAAACACATTGTTTTAATTTTTAAAAAATTACCAATTTTTACCTAACAGCCTCCTTGATCAAGAAACATGGGATGGGACACAATAAATAAAATATCGGTTCATCCATCGACCGGGGCCTAGCGGGTGAATTCAGTCCAAAAACCTAATGGAGGGGTATTGGGAGGCCTACGTCCACAGTAGACTAACACCCTGATGATTATAATGATGACAATGAATGTAATATTTAGCAACATTGTAATGGCAAATAATTCCAAAACAATTAAATGCCACTTTAACTAAAGGTAACTAAACGAGGGCCCTAAAGCTGGGGAAACTTACTGTTACACTCGCGATAACGTTCCGAGCTTTTGGAATTTAATATTTTCCCGTGTTTGAATAGGAAATAAAAAAAAAAAGATTATAACAAGCACAAGATATAATATAAAGGGCCGTTCATCTTTGCAGCCAAAAGCGTCCACTGAAGACAAAGGTGTGTATTAACTTGACTCATTTGGCTTTCAAATCAATAAAGTTCAACGTTTAAATTGCTGGATGGCGCCTTTAAATTATAGATTCTAAAAAGATTAAACAACCCCGAGTTTTTTTAATTTTAACAAAGCAGACGAGAGTTGTGCCGATAAAAGGTCATTGACCCATGGCCAATATATACCATACCATACCAGGGATTAGCAAACCGTGATAGTGAGATATAGTACCCAGTAAACCAGCTATGGTGCCCTTCAAACCAACAGGTATTTTACACCCTTTGAAATAGTCAATGGCCCTGACGGCCCCGGGTCCTTCCAGTCTAGAATTTAATGACAAAGCGTTCAACCCGGCTATTAAGTTTTATTAACCTAAAATACAAAAAATATTCAAAGCTTTAGATATTCTTGTTTCAAAGTTGAAAGGCTCTGTAACCCTAATAAAACATAATTTATGTGAACATTTTTAGTAGTAGGTATATGTTTTTGTTTAAATATATTAATATCTAAGAAAACTTATTACGAGATATCGTTTGTGTGTAGGTGATTCATTTAATATTAAATGGATTGGTTATTGCTTGTACGTATTTGAATATGGTAAAAATGCAACAAAATGTCAGATGCGATGTTGAATAACCTTTTGTTAAGAGCTACATTTGAAAACTACGCCGGGAGTAGGGCAAATTTTTTCGTACACAATTGTCTCCCATAAATTATTTGCTTAATAATGTTAAAGTTATATAAAAGATTACATTTATGCATTAAATTTATTAATTATGGACATTTCAATAGAACTCCTTTGTTAACTTTAAAAACCAAACTAGTTTTTACCTGAATATTTAAGGTACTCATAGTTACTTGAGTCTAGTTTGGCTAATCTAAGTAAGTAAAGGATCAATTGGCATTATGTTTTAATTTGGGCTCAGTTTTCGTTAGGACGATGTCAACGGGTTTTGAGGCCAAAATTATCTAAAAATTTATTTGCAGCCAAGTTTAAACCGACTCATCACATGCATTAATTAAGATATATTCATTTATATTTTGAATATTTTTTGACCTTGTACCAAATTTATAATTTAAATTAGCTAAGTCTCTATTTATATTACCTTTATTATAATATAAATGAACAAACAATATTTATTTATTAAAACCAAAACCTTTAAAATTCAATTATAATAACAAAAAACAATTAATAATATTAAGTATTTCGTTCAAATTTTTAAACAGGCATAAAATGAGTTACTTTTATTTTAAATGCACTCTGATTTAAGTAATTGTTCCATTTAGGGTTGCTTTTTGTTTTTCGAATTGCATATTTAGGTATTATCCTTCATATATCTATGGTAATATTATTTTTAACTCAATATTGTTTATTAAAAAACTGTTAAAAGAAAGACAATAATTTAGTATAAACTTTAACATTAAAAATAAGGTTTATCAATTCATAAAATTTAAAATTTATATTTATTTTAAAATTGAAATTATTTGTTTTGTTAAATAATATTTTATTTAGTGATTTCGCCTTAGTTTAAAAGATATTATTCATCCAAAAGTAACCCTATAAAACCACTAATGGTCATAACATTGTAGATATGAATCCAATTTTCTTATAGTCTAATTAAGCAACATGATTATTATTATTAAAACCTATTATAGAATGTTACACAGAAAGGCTAAAAATAACCTTTCATGTAAAATGCATTATTGGTCCCTTCTGATGTAAACATAGATAAAGGCGTTAAGTTTTAATAACCCACAATAATAAAAAAAAAGTTTCACCGATGATTTCTTGGGAAGTATCCTTTGATAAAAGGAACATTAAATTTCTTAAAGAATAGAAAATATTTTTTTTAAATTATAATTTTGGACTTGGGAAAGCTCGTTATTTATTATGTGTGTGATATTAATGGAACGATTGGGAGAATATTCTAACTACAATTTCCTATTTAAATGATTCCTAAGGTTAGATGGGAGTTGACCCGTTTACAGGTCCAAAATTTTCCTGTATTTTTTTCTGCAAATGGTAAAGGAATTTTTAACCGCCCAAAAACTTTACAGTTTCAAGCCTTATGATTTAAAGGAACATTTTTAGGGTTTTGGCTATAGATTTGGATCAAAAAATTTAATGATAAACAGTTTTTAAATAAGAAAAACCCCAATGGATAGGAGTGTTTTTGGGGGAGACCCCACCAGCAGGGGACTATAAAGGTGATGATGATATGTGATGAAAAAAGATAAGGTGATGAATTTTTTTTCAAATTTGTGATGTATTATTAATTTATTTCAATCACTTGCCAAACATACTTTATTGTTTGTTTGTTTTGTGAAAGTTTGAGTGAACAATTGCAAAATTCACAAAGTACTTTTGGGGTAACTTTAATAACAAATTTGTTTAAAGACTTTTTCGTACATAAGATAAAAAACATTTTAAACGGCAATAATTTGAGTTAAACTTAAATATTTCATTATTGTTATTATTCAACTTGCGGGTTTAAAAAAGATGTGGATTCAATTTTAATTATAGATATCAATATATATATTTATTATAAAAATATAAGTAAGAGAAAAACGGTTATATAACGGAAAATAATCTGTGATGGCAGTTATGATGTATTAAAGCTGCTAATGGATCTTAAACGAAAAAATTTGACATAATTAATCACAAATTGCAGAATGATAAAAACCAAACGTAGTAAAAAGTTGTTTTAATTAATTTTTGGCCGGAAAATCAATTTTTACCACAAAAACTCACAACCTCGGGATTAAAATAACAACCGCCAAATCCAAAATGAATGTATATTTTAATATGTTCTACTTGAATTTGAAAAAGGATCTGGGATAAAATATACTGTTGGAAGCGGAGCGTTCATTAGGGAGGCCTTTGTCCAGCAGGGACTGACGATAATGATTGATAATAATTTTTGAGCTTATTAAAAAACAATTTTTAATGTATTATTATTTAATTTTATCAAAACAGATTGAAGTAAATTATCAAACCCAAAGTGCCATTTGGCAGGATAATGTAGTTAACTGTAAATAGATTCAAAAAAAGATATTCCCATTTATTTTATCGTTAAATCGTCACCGTGAACCATTCTACAACTGCATGAATGCAAGCCACTGCTGGAAAAGGCCCCCCTAATTTGCCTGCCCTTACGGTTTTTGGGCTGAACCCAATGACGGCCCGTGGGGGGGCCACCCACCCCCCAGTCCCAGCCTATTGACCAGGATTCATTTTCTGACAACGGAGATCGAATCAAATTTCTTTAACCGAAAACTACATAACAAAAATCAGTATCACGTGGAATTCAAACCCACGACCTTCGATTTATAAAGAAAGACCGTTAGACTACGGTTATTACGTTAATTGCCAGTTTAACTATTTTGATCCCATTGTCAGACCATAATGGTGAATTTTGATTTAAATTAAATGAATTATGATATTTAAAACTTTGCCTTTGAAAAAAACACATACGTTAGTGCAAGTAAATTAATTTACAATCGAACAAGCCTGTTTCATTAATTCAAACGACATGGAAGGATATAAGAGATGGTTTTAAAATGATATTTTTTAAAACACAAAACAGGAAAAAATCCATGCATGTTTCTATTTTTATGAAGAAAATATAACTTAATATTAAATTTTATATTCACATAATATAAAATCGATTAATTATTACTCTACAAAAGCAGAAAAACAACCTTGTATGTAAATTTGTTATTTTGAAATTAATTTTTATGCTAAGTTTTAAATAAAAAACTCAGTCAAAATGTATAAGTCCTTATTTTCACAGAAAAGCTTTCCAGAAAAATTAAGTAACACATGCCGGTTCATTACCCAATCCGCTAAATGCACAATGCGTTTTTTCCGTAGTAAGAATAATATGACTTTAGAGATGCAGGCTTTTGCAAATGGTTTTAAATTTTCTTTATGATTTCCAAAAGTATGCTAAACACTTCTGTGTACGGACATAAAGAACGAATAGAACATTTAATTGCGTTACTAAAAATACTTTAAATACCGTCTCCGTATCCTAATGGTAAGGCTGTTTTAAAAATTCGTTTGAACCTGGGAATTAAAAATTATTTGTTTCGTAGGTTAGGGGAATTTGGGATCACCCGGTTGTCTGAAAAATAAAATGATCCATGGTGGTGGAGAAAAGGTCCACCCCAACCCATTGGACCAGGGTGGTGGATTATCCAAAACCCCTTTGGATAGGGTGTTTAGGAAGGTGGGAGGATGATGACCAAGAATTAATTCAAACTCTATAAATTATAAAACATGTATTATATTATGTTAATCGTTTTCAGTACGGGTTTTATTTTTTTTTTAACAAGGGGTGATGCATATTGGAATATTTTCAACTATTAAGTATTAAATATATCAGACATGAACCTAATAAAATTTCCCAAGAGTAGATAACAAAACCTTTAAGGACTGTAGTAACTGCCAAAAATTGAAAATGTCTCATCCCCAAAAAGAGATACATAAATGTTTCAGAATCTTTTGCCTTTTTTTAAGATTGGCCAAAGAAAAGAGCTTTTAACTCTAATAAAAGTTTCCATGTATTAAAAAAAGAGTTATTCGTTGATCGAGACTTCTTTGGAGAATTATTTCATCCTTTAAGTTGTATAAATTTGTGAAATGAGGGAAGATAACGATAATTAAATTATTATTTTTTTTACAATCTGCCCAAGTTAGTCTTATTGTTCCGCGGACTAATTATTAACTTAATGAAGCAAAATAATGGCCTTTAGATCGGTTATTAAAAATCCATTGTTTATAACTTGATTATGTGCGATTATTTTAAATGACAATTTTTTTTATTAAATACTTTCTTTGATTTTGACTGTAATCGGGTATTCAATTTAAATAAACTAGATTTTAGTGGATTGCCTGTCAATTGGGTTTATTCACTTGTATCAAATAATTAACAAAATATTCAAACCTTTGAGATTTTTATCGAATACAACTATCAAAAAAATTTTTATGTTTTCGGTAAACCTTTTTATTTTATATGAGTTGGCAATTTTTTGGTTGAAAAATATGTGAACAATTAATCTTTAAAAATCATTTATTATTTCATTTTATTTGTTTTAAATCACAAAAAGGATGATTGGACTTTAAAAAAAAGTGACTATTATTTTTTAACTTGAGGAACACACAGTGTCATTTGTTTTAACCTTAAACCATGAAATGGGGCCCTTTGAACTGAATCAACTCAATTTAAAAAACTCGATCAAATAGGTGCCCTTGTTAGACGGGGAAGCTCAAAAAGAAAATATCGTTTGATTTTATATAAAGTAAAAATATTTTAGGAATATCAAAGAGAATTCCAAAAAGTAAAAGGATTGCAATTATTCATCCCACTTTTTGAGAGGAGCAAAAGTTAAATATAAAAAGAACGAACATTTGCCCGAATTTAATGTGCCTTTCCTTCAGAAATTAAAAAAAGATGCTAACCCAAGGATAAACAAACCCCAAAAATTTAAATTTTGGAGGTAAGTTAAGGATTCATAGGCATAAATTTGGCCCTTTATTTTTCGTTTAAACAACACAAAAGAGATGACATTTTAACCCCATTTTAAATTGCCCCTTCGAACCCAACCCTTTGTACAGTCGGGACGAGCTTGGGGGATGTAGATGGTTCTTTAAATCTTGTTTTGACGTCAAAATATATAACAGGTGTTTCAATTTGTTATCCTTAAGGACTGTTCGGCGGGAAATTAATTCAATTTGGCATTCAATTTTCACCACAAAACCATTTTATCCAAAATTTAAAAACCCAAAAGAGAAAAACATTCAATATTACTCTTTTTTGGATTTTTAATGTTTTGCAATTTGAGAGTAAAAATAAATTTATTTATTTTTTAATACCTTACTTTAAGTAACTTTTAAGGGAAGAGGGAGGGATGGGGAAGTTATGGAGATACAGCGAGTTTAATTTAATTATAATTCAAAATTGGTTTTTGTTTCCAACATTCAAGTCAATGAGTTACTATGGACATTAAAAGATTTGTTTTTTATGGCATACGCACGATGACCAGTGGGCCACTTGATGGGAAGCGGTCAAGATTTTAAGACTTGGCAATACCACTGGACGCCCAACGCGCTCCTGGGACATAGGGTTATGTCTGACCAATAAATGGCCGGTGCCTTCAAACCGAACCATGTGTTTTACCTTTCCTTTTGGCAGAAAAGGACCGTGGTGGTGGTTTAACCGAGGCTCTTAAAGGGGTTGCCACGGAAAATTGAAATTTTTATTCCTTATTTTTTAAATACAATGGTTTTGTTTATTTTAATAATTAAATTTGTCCCCTTTTGAAAATTACTGTTATTAATTTTATTTAATTAATTTTAGAAATAACCATACTTTAGTTTTTTAAAAAATAGAAAAATTTATTTGGTTTTGGTTGTCAATAAACTTTTTGGGTTTTAAATTAATCACTCTATCCGGTAAAGCCAAAAAAGTTAAATATATTTAAATTTGTTCTTTTTGTTTTAATTAAAAGTTTTAGTGTATCTTTTGGGATTATATCATTTTATTTATTTTAAGAAATAAAATTGATGTTGGTATTCCTGGGAAAATTTTCTTCATCTAAAAATCAAAAAGTTTTTGGTCTGGGAAAAAGGGGGTGGTTATGTGGAAAGCGGGCCATTGGAAACCAAAGGGCAGGATTTAGTTTTGTTTTTTCAGTTTTGGTTTTGAATCTTGTTATTTTTTGATGCTTTTTTATTTTTTGGTAATTTACACCAAAGGCAATCAAACCACCAGCTTTAGTACAACCAAAATAACGTTTTTTTTAAGTTTTCCATTATAAAAGTATTTCTTTTTTTTAATCTCCTCAAACCACTGACGCTTTAAAGTTGGGTGACTCAAATTATACATGTTGAAGAAAATCTTTTGTAGGGTTTATTTTTAAAAACCGATTTTTATGGGTTATATTGCCATTTTAAATGTCATCTTTTAATTATTTTATTCAAAGTCTAATCAATATTTTAATTACAGGTTTTAGTACAATTTTTTAAATGGACGAAATTCATCTTGTCCTATTCCAGAATAATTGATTTAAACGGTTTAGATTTTTTTTAAACAAATAAGAAAAACTTTTCGGTATTTAGAAACTTTATTTATTTTTAAAAGGTTTGTCTTTTTATAGAAATTTAAAGACTAACGATATTCTAATTTAGGCAGACAAGGGACCAATAAGGCCAAAGAATTAATAAAAAAAATTGGTAAAATAAATTTATCTTATTTTCCTTATTAAGTCAAAAGGTTATTGGTTTAAAAAATTTGAACAAAATGACAACTATTTTAACTTCTCAGCCATGTGTACTGCGTAACCCCAAAATGTAAATGTTCCAAAAGGTATAAAAAATAATGGAGTTAAATTAACTTTAACATAATTTTGTACAGAGATGGAAAATTGTTTAAAATTAAGACTTAACTTAAAAGAAAGATGATAAAATTAAAAATTTAAATTTTTTATAATGCCCCTATAATACAGATTTCATTTTGCCTGTGTTTTCTAATTTCCAAATGGACCACGAAACCTTACCTTCTTGCGTAAAAATGGAGGGTCACAAGTATATTACATTTCAAGATTTAAAACGAGGTGCTATCCAGCCGCTTTTATTGAAAAAGGACCAATATTCATTAGAAAAAAAGTCTTGATTTAAGACTAGTTACAACCAAAAAAATATTAAGTACACGATAACATCTATAAATTGTTAATTGATTTACCAAACGATAATTGTCAATTATTTAATTTTAAATGAAATTGGTTTTATGTGTACTATGTTGTAACTAAGCACATTATTGGTCCTAAAATTTAGACAAGAAATAAGGACTTAATTAGTCCAGTTCAACTTATTGTACGAATTAACAAATTGGTCCAAGTAGCATCGCTTAATACGATTATCAGTTTCAATTACGGTTCGATACGGTACACGGTTAATAATGCGTTAAATACTCAAAATATGACAAATGTTACCACATCCTATTGGTAACATTTACTATATATTCTCCTTAGGTTTCTAATGAAATAGTCTGGGCTGTTTGACCAACATCTTAATTTTATAATTAGTTAGTAAACAAGTAGTATCTATGAAAGGATATATAATGTCTATATAAAAAGGAAAGATGTCGTCTGTACAAATAACTCCTATATAAAAACATTCAGAACATATTTGGCATATTATCAGAGAAGTCCGGGCAACAGCTAGTAACAGAAAACAAAACTAATAAAAGCTCCCAAAATTAAGACACAACTGTCAAAGGGAAAGATGTGGACAATAAGAACGTGTAACCAACAATATTAACCATTTTTGTTATGTCAAAGGAGTTTTAATAGTTAGGAAAGGTCTTTAATAGTTTTAGCAATACTGTGTTTTAAAATATTAACCCATGATCATATAAAACCAAACTTTAAAATAAGCTTCATTGATATGTATTTTCTTTATTTTTTATGAACATCCTTGCAGTTAAATTACGTACCATATTTGAGAAAATGGAAATTATTTATTACATGAGACAAATGTATAATTGCACAACAATGTCAGATTCCACTTGCCCCGTTTAAATTGGTCATTATACTGGTAATGTTGATAAATTAACATCTCAAATAAATATCATGAAATAATCTTTACAACTGATTGGAATGCAATTTCCATTTTATTTAAAAAATAATAATTTAAAACACTGACGACATGCATATGTCTGTGACATTAATTATACTGGGCAGGTGATGATAACACTTTAAGGAATGTTTGAAAACTTTGCTTTCGATGATTTATGCCTAGAACGTGGGACATAAAATATGCATAATGTAATACAACGGTGAAGAACACAAACTCAAACAACTTCGATTATAAACATATACAGATATAGATTAATCATGAAAGCTTTGCTGGTGAGTCGAGGTTAATTTCAAAGTACAATGTTGCTAGACAGACGTTTTCCTGATATACTAAGGCTAGAATATAAAGGAAGTTGAAAATTAAATTAAATTTAATTAAAGTAAGTCGATTTAAGAGTTTCTTGCAGTATAGATTAATAACTTGAATACCTGCAGCGCTTATCTTTGAATCTAACCATCCTCGAATCCTTAACCATAAAAAAAATTTTTCTTCCAGCCGTTCAAGAGTGTCATCCATGCTCAAAAAATATATGTATGTAAATATTAAGTATATAAATTACTTGTCATACAATCATACAATAGTAGCAACAATAGCACAATGAACATTACTGTTATTTTTATAACACATAAAATTTTGTTATGGTAATTTTTAATTTTTGAAAGGAATTATAATTTTTTACGTTTTGTGCCCTCCCTTTATCATATCTTTTTATGTTTACAGTGTTGATAATCAATTTCCCGTAAGTTTGATTTCGAAAACGTAAATTGTTTTATACGATTTTTGCTTTTCTCAGTCTTATAAAAATATTTTTAATGGCCTGAAATTTTAAGTCTGTTAAAATTCGTCACAGAACGATGTTTCCTCAAGTCACTAGGCATAGTAATATTTCTGATATTTAACGTGACGGAGTTGAAAAATTTTAAGGTCTATGCTATATGCTACGCTAGATTGCTGTACAATATATTTGACCTCTGATAGTTCACTGCTGGATGATGATGATGAATGATGAAAAATGATGAAATGTTGGACCTGATATTGCCGAAACCATAGTTAGATAGCGTCGCAGATTGACGCATATTTAACAACAAATCTATCTAGATGTTAAAACAAAATATGTCTGTATTTGGCTTTAATAGCGTTAATTAAGTATTGGCAATATGTTTCCAAAATTAGCATTTAGGAAGCCATATAACATTTTTTTAAAGAAAAATGATTATATCTATTCCTTTTATATATACATATGAAATCATATTTTATAATAATCCCATCTTAGTCTGTCCGTAATCATGAACCCTAGGAGGTCCGAAACATCGGGCATATAGTTGAAAAATTAATTTATTAAATTAAAAATAAATCCTAAAAAATTAGATTTAACACGACAAAAGATTATTCAAAAAATTTAAAAATTTATTTTGTTAAAAAAGTATGTTTAAAATATAATTATTTATTCATTTAATCATTATGCACTACTGTACGGAGGCGGTTAATGACAATTGATCAGACAATTGGGTCTTCGGCCCAAATTTCCCTAACCAACTAGGAAACAACAATGAAAATTTTGAGTCCGCCGGGATTCGAACTCACGACCTCCGGTATCTAAAGCACACACCCTTAACACTAGGCTACGGAGGCAGTTGTCAGAGACAAAAGTTATGATACTCTCAGCCATCTTGGTTGCCATAAATAACACATTCCATAATCGGACAGACTGAAAGAGAAAAGAAAAATAAATGGGGTCAGACTGGTTACAGAAGAAGGTATACCGCAAGAAACAGTCTTGCGGTATATGTAACTGCAGATCATATGTTATAGATACTCGTCCACCACAAATGTGCACTAAAATGCCCCAGTTTTGAACTGCTACTCGGCACTTCAAATCGGAATAGGAGGGGTCCGCACAAGAACCGCGCATGATATGTCACTGAGTTACCAATATATAGCGCAAAATATTATGCATTCCTCTTGCACTTTATTTTCACTGAGAAAACGTCTGCAAAGCTGGGAAAATAAAAATTAACTACTTAATTAATAATTAAAATTGATTATTGCAAAAACCATTGGCACTCGGTCTGAAGTAGTTAGGTAGGAAAACAACGCGCGGTTTTGATTGTGTGCATGAGTAAAAATGTATTATTTAAGCAAACTGAACATCAAAAATAGATTAAATTGAATATTATCATTTTTCTTACTAACTTATTTCCGGTCCTTTAATTTCAATTTCCGTGTCTGCGACATCTAACATCATCAATCCATAAATTTATGTTTAAATACTAACATTTTATATTAACTCCGATAGGTAAGAAGAAAACTTTAATTTTGATATTTGTAAAATATAATGACCTAGTTAGTATAAGATTTAGTTAAACTTTATTATCTAATAACTTATTTAGTGACACAGCGACCCACTCTATCAAAGTTGGTTTTTATAGGACTTCTAACTAGAATTGTATTTAGACGGGCGAAAAAGTTCCTGTAAAGCTTGGCAATGTGTCTTTGTTCAAACACCGAAGATAAGCAATTCATGAAATGTTACTTTTTGAATCAGCTTAATTATTCATACTAATTAAACTTACAGATTTTAATCTGTAAAAATAAAGTATAATTCAAACATTTTACAACATACATCTAATGTTTCAAATTCCGCAAAAAAAGTGACGCGAGAATTTAATTAATTCTTCGTCACGCTCAAGCCGGTCACCCGGGAGTTACAAATGTGCGTTGAGATAGATCTCATTGTCTTTTATATGAGCTTGAAACTTGATACCTCTGGTTCAAATATATGTCACGGAAATTTGATATCGGGATGACGAGATAAAATCTTTGCTTCGTAAAAAAATTTCGCTATTAGTTAGATGGATGTTTCATCATCATCATCATCAGCCTGTGATAGTCCACTGCTGGACATAGGCCTCCCTTAAAACACCCCTGTCCATTAGGGGGTTTTTGGACCGTATTCCACCCCGCTGGTCCAATGCGGGGTGGGATACGGTCCAAAAACCGTGGACCGGTGGACCGACTTTTTTTATGCCCATCCGACGCATGGATCATCTTACTTTTCAGACAAATGGGTGATCGGCCCAAATTGCCCTAACCAACTAGGAAACAACAATGAAAATTTGTTGAGTCCCCGCAAGGATTCGAACCCACGACCTCCGGATTCTAAAGCACACGCCTATATCACTAGGCTACGGAGGAAGTTACATATATCCGCTATCATTATTTAGAACCCGATTAGCAGAAGCAAACAGCCGATCAATAATACCAAAACTACTCAATATGACGTACCTGGTATTACTAGTGTTGCCAAGTTTCAGAATTCATAGGGACAATTTTAACATACTTATATCTTTAAACTTTCCGTTTCATTAACTTTAAGAACGATATACGTTTACTTAAATAAAATTTTGCCTTTAAACATGGACATTGTTTTATAATAGTCGGTTATTTGAATATTTTACAGTAAATCTTTAAAAAACTAGAACTGGTTTTCCAGGGAAAAAAATACCAAAACCATTTATAATATAAAGACTTTGCCTCCGTGCCAGGGTATTACGAAATCGGGGTCGGGGTTGAACCGCGGGACCAAAAAATTTATTGTTTTTTCCGTTGTTGGGAAAATCCGATCCCCATTTGTCTGAAAAGGTGATGGGCAAAAAATCGGTCCCCCCGCCCCCCATTGGACCAGCGTGGTTGATACGGTAAAACCCCAATGGATAGGGGCGTTTAGGGGAGGCCTATTCCGCGGACTCCGGCTGATAATGAAATGAATGGAAGAGGACCTATCCGAACCCCACACCGGGTTCAATTTGATCGTCATTGGTACAAACGTACCCCGTTTGTGCTATCGTAAAAACCCCACAAATTAAATACGCAATTGGTTATCCGATGTTTGTAAGATACATAACTTAATAACATCATTTTATTGATTTTATGAGTTTTTATTTTTAAAATAACCCAGCTTTAAAACTTTTCTCAGTTGGCAGTCCTGCAACACTTTTTTTATTCATATTAATAATTTTGTAAAATAAAGGAAAAAATAATTGAAGGAGAAACCCTAAATTAATTTTAAATTCAGTCCAAACAGGTACTAAAACGACAGCCGGAATTTTAATTTTTGTCCGTCCAAAATAATATGTCAATTTAGTCCAGCAAGATTTATTTATAGAAAAATTGTGTTTTATCCAAGTTAAGTTTTTTCGGGCTTTTTAATAAGATCCAGTTAATTTGAGGTTTTCAGGGGGCGTTTGACCTTCCTTGGGTTTCATCGAAACAGTTGTTCTAATTTAGAATTATAATACGTGAAAATTTAGTAAAAACCCTCACCACTAGGGACAAACAAGCGGTTTAAAAGGTTCATACCATTTTTAAAAAACACACATCTTGTGAAATGAAATATGGTTTATTTACAAACCCATTATTTTATCAATAACCCAATAAATAGATAAAAACTTAATTACAATGAACCCAGATCTACAAATATATCTTTTAGAGCAAGTTTATTGCACAGTAAAACTGAACCGGACCTCGAACGTATCAGGATTGGTAATTAACAATTGTTTAGGGCCTTAACCCTAGCAAATCTAAATATACGGGGCCTCCTTAATGTAAATAAGATCCCAAAGAGGGTGTGACCCCCCAACCAGTTAAGGAGTCTTGAGGCAAGAAACCCGGCTAGAGTGGACTCGGAGCAATAGAAAACAATTGGTACGGGGGAGCTGTTTTCAAATTAAAATTTTTATATAAAATTAAATATCTTAGTCAAGACATTCGTCAAAATTATAGAATATTAGTTTTATCAAAATTAAATTTTTCAGAAATTTTAGATTGGGTTTAGCATGAAAACTAATCCAAGTTACAAAACAGGCCTGTTTTT
Source organism: Lamproptera curius (assembly GCA_029286875.1). Taxonomy (NCBI): domain Eukaryota; kingdom Metazoa; phylum Arthropoda; class Insecta; order Lepidoptera; family Papilionidae; genus Lamproptera; species Lamproptera curius. Next base: position 115,823 of record JAGSMT010000306.1, read on the forward strand.
TGTTTAAATTTCCGCCAGGTGTCACGTAACCCTTACCAAAAATTTAATTTATTAAATAGAAGACCAGAAAGTTCATTTTAAACCTTCTTTGAGTAATTAACTTTCATACCCCGCGAACTTAAAAAAAAAAATAGAATGGCTTGGGGGAAAGGGCGTGACAATCAACGACTTCAACAGATTGTCATACAGAAACATGGCTCTGCGGTTTAAGGGCCTTTCCGAATGCAGCCAAAATGTTAATAATATTACCACCCATAAGGCACTGAACGTTAAAAACACTTTTAAAAAAAGTTAAAGGAGTTCTTTTGAATAAACAAAAGATAGATAAATCGTGCTGTTTGATTTAAATTATCTGTTCTATTTCTTTTTTTTTATTTTATATCACGTTATAGTTGTTAAAGTTTAAGAAAATTATTTAATTTTGATTTGCAATTTTTAAAGCGAGCCCTATAAAGTTAACTTAAAATAATATATATAAAATAAAAGGGAAGTTTTTAGGTTAATTGGATGTAGGTGCCAGCAGAATACCAGCTTGGCCTTAGCCAACATAATGTGGTTGGAACCTTATTGATCCAGCATCGTTGTATACGCAAGAGAACAAGAAGGGTTTAGAGTTAAAGTTCTTTTTATTTTGTGTTCTTTGATTTTTTTTAATATTATTATTAAACAGTGTTTTATTGTAAAATAACTTTTATGTTCCTTTTTTATATTCTAAGAGGTTTAACCCTAGAAGGTTCCGTACTTTTTTACATGTTTGTTTGTTAAAGGGTTTTTTGGTTTTGTTTCCAATTAATGTGCTGGGATTGATTAAATGAGTTATTATTATTATTATTATTATTTTGATGTTCAATTGTTAAACTATATTTATGGAAGATTGCATCAATATTGTACCAAGAAAGAGGGAAAATAACATCCAATAGAATATCATTTTATTAAACATTGCCTAACACTGGCTTTTATTGTGGAAAGATGGTTCTACATGCAGATGGATGGGTATGGGTTGCCCGGTGTCTCCTATTTTTGAATTTTTTGGGAAGATTGAGGAAAGGCCCACCACTGTCCCATTCATTCAAGATTTTATAAGGGCATGTGGATGAACATTTACCATCTTACCAATATGATAAAATAAACATTTTTAAACCATTTTCCAAACCAAAATACAGTTTACTAGGGTTAAAATAATTTAGCCTTCTTGATGTTTTAATTATTCGCAATCCTGATAACACCTTGAGTTTTGTGAGGAAAAACCCATACAAATAAATATTTAAATGGCAAACCACCACCATCCATCCCAGTTAGCTACCGGGGCAAACCTTTTCAGAGATCGAGGTTTGGATGATGAACACCTGGGGCCAGAGCTAACCATGTTAAAAGTACTGGGAGAAACAAACTGTGCGCCAGGCAGCGTCAAGGACTGGTGAACAGCCACAGTGGGGGGAATGCTGTTCATTTTGTGAGAGGCAACGACAAGATTCCATTTTGAGGGGGTTTAATAAAACTTATTTCGGCTGAAGAAGATTTAATTCCTACCACGTGCAATAAACCTCAAAAGACCCAGGGGTACTAAGAGATTTAACGGCCTCTTTATTTGGACAAACAAACGAGCAATAAGAACCCCGGTGAAGAAAATATAGCGAATTTTTAAAGAAACCCAAAAGTCGGGGTAAAACGAAATCACCCAAACCATTACATCGATTTGATCGACCCACAACCCCCTAAAGAAACGATTCTACCAAGGATGATCCGTGAGGCTATTGGATTAAAAAACATCCAAATTTTTAAAAGAAGATGGTTGGGTTCTACCACCTGTTGGGATCCCAAATTAAAAATTAGTGTGTAATTAGAAGTGAACTGGTACCTGTTAAAAAATTTAAAAACCTAGTGAGACGATAAAAAAACAAGGGGAATCGATAATAGAGTGGAAACAAATAATGACCTTATAAAAATAATGAATAAGAAAACCCAACAAAAATAAACTATAAAATAAGTACTTTGAAGAAAAACATTAAACCACAAGAAACGTATCGAGAAAATCCAAGAAATAATATCGAAAAATAATAGGAGAGAAAAATTTGGAGCTAAGGAAATTTGAACAGGAAAAAAGATACAAAAAATTTTGGGTATGAACAAAAAAGGGTTTGAATTGAAGAACTTTTAAAAAACAAAGAAAAATGAAAACTTAAAAAGCATAAAAGAACAATGCAAAAAAGAGAAGAGGAACTGATGGAAAAAAAGAAGGAAATTTAAAACTACTGAGAATATGAAAAGGGGGGGAAATTGGGGAAAACTATAACAGAAAACAAGGAAGAGATAAAATTGATAGAAAAATCAAAAAAGAGTCAAGAAAAGTCGACTTGGGAGATGAAAAAATTATTAAAGAAAATAAGGAAGAAATTCCAAATTGGAGAAAGATTGGGAAATCAAGATCTAAGAAACCGAGACAACTTACGCCAATGGTAAAAAAGGGCTCCCCACCGGTAAGGGCTACCACTGGTAGTTTTTCCGACCGACAAAAATGGAAACGGGGAGATTAAAAAGGAAAAAAAGTGATAAAAACCAAGAGAAAGGGATCAAAAAGACCAATGAAAAAGGACAGAAAAATTATAATCCTGTAAAACAAAAAAAAATAAATAAAAAAAAAGAAAAAAATAAAAAGGAACAAAACTAACAGCAGAAGATATTAAAATAAAAGATCCAATGATTAAGGCTGATAGGATGCAATAGGACAAAACCCTAAAATGAAAAACAAAACAAACACCTATGGGATGGAATAAACGAAGAAGAATACCGAGTTCAAATAATTATCGGAAGGGACAAAAATCCTAACCACCCATGTTACACTTTTGGGTATCCCTGCCTGGAGCAATGACCTCAAATGGAACCCACTAGATTCAAGAGTACGTGTTCTGGATCGTCACCATTAAAATTAGCCAGCACTGAGAGCTGACGCCCAGGAAGAATGGTGGACGGATCCCGAGCTGCAAAACTGTTGTAAAAAAAACCTGTTGGATCAAAGCTTTACATGTGTGTCGGGAGAAGAAAGTGGACCACTGGGAGGGCCGAGCTATGTCTGGCAGTCCACCGACTCACATAAATCTTAGCAACAAAGTCGATTCCAGCCCCTCCAAACAAGACGCTTGGAGGAACCCGGAAAAAAAGGCAATCAAAACACTGAAAGGGGAGGAGAAAATAAGATCGTTCGACACAAAAAGGGTAATAAACCCAATCCCAACACTAAAAATCTCTTTTCAAAAATGAATCAAATACAAAGTACAAAGTAAACTAGAAACTCGGCAACACAGAAGGGAAAACGAGGGAAGTGACAGAAAAAGATATAAAATTTAAAAAAGTATAAACATTTGTAAGATTAAATGGAATTTAAAAAGGAAAAAAAATTAGAAATATATAAGATATTGGATTTACAAAAAAGTTTAAAAATTACAATACTAGCAATAAATAAAACAAAAAAAAGTAGGAAACACGCAAAAAAAAAAAAAAAAATATTAGAAATAAAAAATTGTAAAGGGATAAGATACTGAATAAGAAAAGGGGTAATAAAATGTGAATAAAACACAAAAGAAATTACCAATAGAGGGCGACGAATCATTGAAAGGAAAGTCACATGAAATAGTTTGTGAGAAATTAATGTATAAAAACAAAGAATTAAAAGAAAACAGTAAAAGTAATAAAAAATTTGTAAAATGATTAAAATTAAAAGATGGTAATGATTTGGCATAAATCAGATAAAATAAGTGTTTGAGAACAATGGTTAAGTAAAGAAAAATGTTGTGTAGATATAAAATAAGAAAACTAAATTGAAAAAAGGAAACGTAAATAGTATTGGAAAAATTTGGTTTGAAAATAAGTAATAAAAGTGAAAAAAATAATTTGAAAATAGATAAGAAATAAGATGTAAACGAATCAGAGAATATTGTTAAAAGTAATTATAGAAAAAAGTAATTTAAAAGAGACTTAAAGAAAATGTATAAAAAATAAGAAAAGAAAATTAAGAAATAAAAATTGTCCAAAAAATAAGATAAAAGTAAGCATAAAAGAAAGAAAAAAAAAGGTCCCCAGATTATACAGGGTCCGGGGAACAAGGAAAAAAAAAAAAAAAAAAAAAAAAAAAAAAAAAAAAAAAACCCCTTAACGGCAAAAACCTGCACCAGCCCCTGTAAGGGTAAAAATTTCAAAGTCGGAAAAAAAATAAAATGTTCCGAAAAGAATTTTAAATTTAATACCCCAAAACCAAAAAGGCTAAATGTTTTCAAAGTTTTTTAAAAATTTAAAATACCCGCAATAAAACCGTTTAAAGAATTTAAAAAAATATGCAAAAACTTTTAAAGTAACCAAAAATTTTAATGTATTTAAAAATTATTTAAAATAAAAGCGCGGTTAAATTTTGTTTAAAAAATTTCACATAGAATTAAATGAAACCTTTTTGATTTTGCACAAAAAAAATTTAATTCCATTTAAGTAATTTTATTTTTTAAAATTTGTAAAATAGTTGTCGCTGTAAGAAGTCAAATTTATTGTTAAAATTTCATTTGTATAAAATAGGTAGTAGCAAACCATGAAAATCAAAACGACCATTTAAACGCAGTTAAAAATGTTGAATATGCCAACGCAAAACCTTCAAGTTTAACGTCAATTACGTATATTTTAAAATTATTCGTTTGCTTAACAAGAAAACACATAAAACACGTTTAGTTACATTTGTGAAATAATAGTTTCTTTTTGTTTTACTAGGTTAAAAAAATCCAAAAATCCTTTAATTGCCATTTACGTGTCGTAGAATGCGCCACTGATAGTTTATGACAATTGTAAATTGAAATGCTTAAGTTGATTCAGTGTGTTTAAGTTACTGCAAGCGCCTGAAACGTCGAACCTGAAAGTGTTCGTAGCTTCTAGCTACTGTTCACCTCAGTAAACTACACAATCGCTGAAGTAAAAGCTAGTTACCAGTATTAGTTTAAAATGGCTGTGGAATGATCTACTTTATCGTTTATTATAAATGAGGCAACAAATTATACGTAAACCATTTTAAATGTATTGAAAGATTTATTCCTTTTAATTAACAATTACAAACCCTAATGTCAAAAGCAATTGTCGTTTGTGATAATTTGTAACTACTGAGCTTTGTGCTTTTATCTAATTTAGACTTACATGTAAGCTCAAATTTAGTGCGCAAGACTGCGCTTTAAACTTATAAAATTTGTCTTTAAAAGACATTATTTAGTAACGTTCGTTAGTAATTGTTCTCTAATAAACTAACTGTTATTTTATTGAACTCAATCAAATCCTACCCAAAACTGCTATATGACACTGTTGTTTAACACCTATGATATGGGAGCATTGCAGAACTATCTTCGCAGCTGCTTCTCGACGATACTCGTTCTGGTTTCTCCGGGACCGCCTAGACGTCAGGAAAGGTCGAACGCGGTCCTCGCTCGTGTACAGAACTCAGGGTGAGCGGAGCAAACTTAAATTTCGGCACACAAAAAAACATCTGCTTACTAGAAAACTGAAATAGACACCTGTTCTGGCATGGCGGAATACATAGAATTCACAAAAGAGTTAAAGGTTCTGGGCCTTACAAGAGAAGATAAGCTGACTTTTAACAGCTACATTAAGAACGTCTGTAAGGTCCAGAGCCTGTACAAGCAAATAACAAGTGTTGCAAAGATTAATTGGGGTCTGAACCCGGAGATCACCAGGACGATATACACTGCAGTAGTAGGTCGTCTTATGCGCAGCGAGCGCGTGGGCCCCTGCGACCAAGAAGGTCCAAGCAAGGCGGCAACTCGCTAGGATACAGCGCGGCTTCGTGCAGAAAGTTATCAGAGCGTACAGGACGGTCTCGCTAAACTCGGCCCTATTGCTTGCTGGGATTCTTCCCTTGGACCTACGAGTTCAGGAAGCGGCCACTCTTTACGGAGTAAAGAGAGGCCGATTTCAGCGAGTGATAGAAGACCGGGGGCATGAGAGTCCTGTGCCATTCACTAAACTGCCACACCCGGCGAAACGCGCGGTCCCGGGATTTGTCTGCCTGGCTGACGGTGGAGAAGTTTCCCAACAAGCTCCCGTCCTCAAGATCTTCACAGACGGGAGCAAAAGTAGTGGCATTAAAACACCCTGCACGAAGCTTGCGCTGTGTATAGCGACTCAAGGTCTGCCCTCGAGACGCTATGTAGTGACTTCTACCCGATGGCTGCTAGAGGCAAGGAGGACATCGCAAATAGTTGAGCAGGGCGGCTCCTTGACCTCTTCTGGGTGGCACACGCGGTGTAGAGGTACCGAGCGGGCGGACCTTCTCGTGAAGGAGGCCGCCACCCGTATTAAAGGTGACCGGACTACGACAATGCCTGGTTTAATTCGTCAAGAGGATTCTTCGAGAGTCCATTGACGAATGGAACTCGGCGTTACATATCAACCAAAGCCTCAACCCCAGCTCTTCTTCCCTAATGCGTCGACGCGCACCAAGTAGTGAGGAAACTGGAGCTGAGTCCGCCGCTGGTGCAGGACCTAACGGGGCATGGGGGGTTTGCGAGCATTCCACCGCTTCAAGTGTCGGATGACCCCACATGGAATGCGATGGGGAGGCTCCGCAAAGCGTCCTGCACCTTCTGACGCAGTGTCCAATCTTCGGTAGGCAACGACAAGACCTGGCTACCGAAATTGGAACACAATTTACGGCAGGCAATCTACCAACTATTATGCACACTAACAATAAAGCCTTCACAGAATTTTGCACAAAAGTAGTCAGGCACGCAAATGTAAAGAACGGCACAAAATAAAAATATAGACCATATATCATGGGAATATATGTATCAATATTTAGGAAATAAGAGTATAATATTATAAAATAGTAAATAATATAAGAACGTAAATGTTAGTAATAAAAATAGAAATAAGTAGTAGATAAGTAATGTAACTTGCAGCGAACATGCACTAGCATAGGAAACAGTTAAATAAATAAAAATAGTAAAAATAAGTATGTTAAGATGTAAATTAAGATAAGTAAAAGATAAAAATAAGTAAGTAAAAATGTAAAATAAGATAAGTAAAAGATAAGTATTAGTAAATTAAGATTTATACTAAGACACAAAAAAAGGAAAACGGCAAAAAGACAAAAAATAAATGTAAATTATAAAAATGTAAAATACAAAAGACTGAGTACAAAAGAACAAGTACCATAACACAAAAGAGCGAACAAGGACCCTGATCCAACATGTCAGGGGAAAACAAGAAAAAAATATATAAGCATCAAATTATCATATTACTGAAAAAAAATCTGGAGCGAGCATTCTGTTACCGTAGTGTGTTATCATTTAAGAACTCATTTACATTTTAATACCCTTAACACAGACACGATCTTTGACAAATTTTGTTTTACATGTATAATGGAACAATTCTAGCTAGCTGGACCAATTCCTTTTAATTATTTAGGACAACGACGCCTCGAGCAACAAATCAACAACTTAGTATTGTATCTCTATAGCAATTACTTCATTAAAACAATTTGTTTGAAACTATATCACTTGTAAAACTTGCCTGGACAACTTTTCTTTCATGTATTATGGAATAATTCCAACTAGCTGGGTCAGTTCCTTTAATAATTCAGGAGACGACGACTCGAGTAATAAATCATAGAGTGATATTAATTTTAACAGAAATTTGTTTCCTATACACGGCACTACTTAGTAATGTATCTCTAGCAATTACTTATTTTATAAACATTTGGTTGAAGTAATATTACAAGGGACTTGTAAAACTTTTCCGCAGACTTTACTGCTAGCATTATGTTTTTCAAATCCAAAGTTACACGTTAAATGAATATCTATTAATCTTCATTGTTTCGAAACAGTTAATTTAACGTTAGCTGGTTAAACGTTTAAAAATACTACTAAACGTTAACAACTTTTTTCCGTGTCAAAAGGGAAATTGAAAAGTTACCCAAAAAAACTGCTATAATTTTTTTAGATTTTATGTCGTGAAGAGTAATCATATGCAATTTGTGCTGTGCTCTTAATTGATCTTAATTGCCAAAATGAACATTCATAAACCTCAAAGTATTTAAATTGTGTCAACTGTAAGAAACTAGTCATTTTGTATGTTAAGATTTTGTTTTTGAAATATTTCAGAATTCTTGAAAAATGGAAAAATATATTCGACACAGGTATAGTATATATATAGTCCTGAAAATAAAAGGAAAAAAGTTTATATATGGATTTACTATATTTTTAAATGATTAAAGAAAGTATTTACAAATTTTAGCAAAACTAAATTCGTCCATCTAAACTTTTTATAAACTTATACCATAAACCTGTATACCTGGTACATTTTCTGATCTATAGGTTCTAGGCATCTCTACGATTTGGATAGGATACGAAGCTTGTCAGTTCCACGAATCGATGTTAATATGTAAATATTAGAGCTACCGAGCGGTCGTTAACCCAAGCTGCGTCATCCCTTTTTTCAGTATTACTAAATAAAAATTTAATTTTTATGTGTTTAAGGAGTGAAAATGAATACTTAAATAAACATAACAATCCTAAATACTTTTTTCAGGAATGCCTATTTTATTTTGTAAACATTTATTGAATTGCCTCCGTAACGTAGTGGTATGGGCGTGTGCCTTAGAAACCGGAGGTAATGGGTTCTGAATCCTGCGGATTCAACAAATTCAATGTTGTTTCCTTGTTGGTTAGGGTTTGGGCTGATCACCCATGCGTCGGATGGGCATGTAAAGTTGGTCCACCCACCAACCTGCATTGACAACGTGGTGGGATACGTCCAAAACCCCTTATGGATAGTGGTGTATTAAGGAAGGACTATGTCCAGCAGTGGACTAAGAAAGTCAGATAAATAAAAAAAACCCACAGTTCAGTCAGTTGCTATTAATCTAAATGACTTAACAATAACATCTCAAAGTTGCGTAGTATGACTAATCTCAGATTCACAAAAAGATCCATATAATATCATCTCTTTCAGAATCATATAGTATTCCATATTCTATTTTACAATTCTTTCATATGGAATATTAATGAGAACTCTTTGTTTTAACATGATATCAACATTGAAAGACACAAATATATAAAGACCTTTTCCAAGTTCATACAATGTTTAAGAGTTCTTGGTTTAATAATTCATACAATCGTCGTTTATATTTGCTTCTAGTTCATTCTAGAAATTATTTGATATTTGTTTTAGGGTTCTCAAAAAGAAAATAGAAAACAAAACTTCTGCTAATATCTATGATTTTATCTTCTATCATTGATAAACAGTGGTTATGTCCAAATTATTTGAACTAACTCTAAAAATTGACACAACAACATTATTATTAAACCTTATGTTACTTTTATGTTTTTTGTGTGCTTGCTTTAAATTTATCTGTATCCTTAGTAGGTGGTAGTATTTAACCATACACTTTATTAAAATTAGAATATTATTTTATTTCAATAGCCTCAAGATCGTCCTTGTAGGAATCACTGTTCTGTTCAAGGGTTTGTGGTTTCTCAAATGTTATGTAATGTCTGGAGGCTAAAATATGATTACAAACTGCTGATTCTTTTAATTGTCGGTGTTTAACAGCTTCGTATTAGATTCCTGCCCTGACAGATGTCTGTGTCTGGCTTTTATAGGTGAGACCAATTCACAGACTAGCTTATAAACTTCTGGTCTTCCAGGGGAAAGCTTGCACTTAGGCGATGGTAAAAGTACTATATCCTTTTAGGTCGCCTGAAATATGTTTATATATTATATATAGATGCAGCCAATCTTGTCTGCAACTCCTAAAGGCAGGTGGCAGGCAGGTTCTTGCTCGCTGTTATTATAGTAATAAAATTAAGTAATAAAATCATCTTTACGCCGATGACCTACAACTGTACGCTCACGAATCCACTGATAAATTAAATATAGCAATCAGTAAAATTAATAAGGAATTAGCCACAATAAAGACCTGTGTGACAAATTTGGTTTGGCTGTTAACCTGTCTAAGTCTGTTTCTAAGTCTTTCCAACAGGACAGATTGTATGTATGGAATGCGTTACCTCTTTTAACTATTATCTAAAAAATATTAGTTTCATTATTAGCTTAGTAGAACCATAAAAGCCATTAATAAATCGACATTTGGATAAAAATAAAACTAGTCTCATGATAAGCCGATTAGCTTATGAATAGGTAACGCTTTCAATAAAAGCTAATTCGGCTAATCTTTCTTATTCGGCTCGTGAGAAAATTCAACTTCATGCTCCAGGTAGTGCAAAATAAATTTATGCCACCGCGCCTCTGAGGCAAAGTAGTACCAACGTAACGTAGACCTCACAGTATCTTTAAATTGCCAAAACTCCGCGAACACTTAGATAACTTAAATAATAATTTTAGTTAACGCGCAAACACATCAAATCACAGTTGAAGCAGCATCGTACACAGCCGATCCAAACGCGTCTAATCAAAAGCATAGACCGCAAAACGTTCTCCTCGACCCGGAAGAGGAAGGAGGAGGGTCGCCGAGACTCCGGACCCAACGGGGGTCCCAACATCAAACCCTACACCCCACGAGAAGGGATAGCACACACTCACTTATGGTACAATTTATACGCTTTTACAAAAAAATCGCAGTAAACGTTCAGAATTTAACTGTTAAAAATTTTAAAAAGTAGTAAAGGAACGTTTATGTGTTAAAGGTTATTATAACATAAATGAATTTATAAATGATAACACAGCTTGGTAATGGAATGCTCGCTCCAGGCTTTTTCAAGTATAATATACGTATGACTATGGCTTATTGATTGTCCACAAAAACTTCTATATTGAATAAGATATTTGAATTAAAAAAAATAAATTTGAAGAAGCTTATCAAAGACAAGATTCTAGAAGCGTAACATTCGAGTAAAAAAACATGTATCTAAGTTTTGAGAATAATGCACAACAAGTATTTTAACGAAAACATTTTTAAAAATTGCAAGCAGGCACTTCTAAAGCTTATTTAAAATTATATAGTTTAAAATTAGCATTAAATATTTACTTTCATTCTATGTACATAAAACTGTCATAGATGACATTTTGATGAAATTAATACCTTAAAATTATCACAGATTTAAAATTCAGTGGCAAGAAACGCGACGCAATTTCGTACGCAAAGCATGTTAAAAGCTGTTAGAAAACGGCCCTATTTTTTGTTAAAATTTGACTTATTAATCTTGATAATTTATAAATAAACAACGGTGATTCTGACAACATGAATTCTGTCACTGGCTTCCGGTGCCAGGAAATGCTAATTGCATATTGTGGTTTAATGACGCTTCATTAGACTACGTAAATTAGCAGAACAATTTAATTTTGATAGGCTGCTTTAACCGCTGCAGTTGGAAGCAGTCGCATTTTTAATTTGTTCAAATACAAGTTAAATATATTTGCAAATGTTTTGGTTGATATTTATTTATTGATTTAATAGATTAATCTAGATTCATACTACTACATTCACATAAGTTACATAAACATGAGTATAATCATGTTTATGTAACTTATGTGAATATGTGACAGACAATTATAGGCGAACTTCACATGTGTCAATAATTTATTTCTTTTTACTGAACAAGATATGTCGTAAATTAATATAAAATATATATTGTAATTTGGATACTTATGCTGTTATACTTGAAACTGCTTCCGTCGCCTAGTGGTGAGGGCGTATGCTTTATAAACCGGAGGTAGTGGGATCGAATCCTGCAGGGGTTTCAATTTCATTGTTTTTCCTAGTTAATTAGGGCAATTCGAGCCGATCATACGATTGTCTGTAAAATAAGTCGGTCCTGCGCCTGATCTCTTTCCGATCGTGTCAGTTATTCCTCCCATCGGACTATAAGAGTGAAGTAATGGGAGTGCACCTATGTTTGCGCCCACCTTAGTCCGAATCGAATAAGAGGACATAATTATTATTATTATATTTCCATAGTGATAATAATAGTTTTAATAATTATTTACAAACAAGCCTCTGTGCGTAATATATCTGCTTAAAGGTATTATTTATAATATTTGTGGATAACAGCGGTACATTAATTACATAGATGAAATTAGTAATATATGTATCATCTTCATCATCATCATCAACCTCTGATAGTCTACTGCTGGACATAGGCCTCCCCTAATTCACCCTAATACCCAATCCATTGGGGGTTTTGGATCGTATCCCACCACGCTGGTCCAGTGCGGGTTGGTGGTGGACCGACTTTTATCATGCCCATCCGTCGCATGGATCATCTTACTTTTCAGACAATAGGGTGATCGGCCCAAATTGCCCTAACCAACTAGAAAACAACAATGATAATTTGTTCAGTCCCCGCAGGATTCAAACCCATGACCTCCGTTCTGTAAAGCACACGCCCATACCACTAGGCTATGGAGGCAGTATATGTAAACTATTACTAGTGTACAAGTACTGTAATATATCCCACGTAGTTGGCACATCTCTAATATACGTTAGCCACCGTTATAGAAATTGTCTCATAGAACACTACTATACAAATTTCCGTTCTTATAATGGCGTTCTAGACTTTGAAACAGTAAACTATATTACACCGTAAATTGGGTTCTAAAATTAAACACCAGCGTGGTGGAGTACGGTCCAAAAAACCCCCTAATGGATATGGGGGGTATTAGGGGAGTCCTATGTCCAGCAGTAGACTATTACAGGCTGATGATGATGATTGAAATTTTTATCAATATCCGTCAACCTAAATGCACATTTTGTATTTACAGTGAAATCAATGTAAACAAATTAGTAGCCAAAATTAGAGCGCACCGTTCCGTTGCTAATGTACTTAAATGACAAGGCAGACCACCATACTTTAGTGGCTTCCAGTGAGCAGCATACTAACAATTCAAACTTTAATTGTGTTTTGAAACCACTTTAAAGTTTCGAACTTTTTAATACAAAAGTGGTACTGAACAAAATAACGTTTAAGGAATTGCTTATTCATAAGTATTAAGCAATGTATGTAATAATCCAAGGCATGAAATTAACATAATTTTGAAGAGTTGTGACGTAAGAACATTGAGTCATTTCTATGGAAATTTCAGCATGTTGCTGTGTCGAGTTTGGACACATCCTAATTGGATATGTCTATTCCCAATCCAATGATACAAAGTTAAAAATTATGGCTATGGTGAGTGCCTTTTAAACCGGACAACAGATAACTTCCACAGTCAGTCCTACGTAAAAAGAGGACTTTTTCCATCCAAAATACTATAATTTGACTTAAACCAATGCGCTTATTTATGTATTTAAAATACTCATCACGAGGTTGAAACAACATTAAAAATATTTATTTTTTATTGCAATTTCGGTATCGCCAATGTGTATCAGATTCTAAGATGAATAACTTAAAAGATATTGCTCAAAGCTCTGTCCCTCTCCCTTTAAACAATGAAAATATTTATTGATGCGCTTTTATTATAGCATATATGTTATTTCGGACTAATCACTCATGTGACTGTCAAGTTTTTCCAAAATTTCATAACAAACATCCGTATTCATAACTACAAAACACGGGGCACTAACTCAAAGAGACAAAACAACTAATTTAACTAATTACACCTTACGTGGCAAATTACAGACATTTATAAGGTACGGGGATATTGTTAAACAACAATTTGTACCCCATTTGTAGGTACAGAGTTAGAACAATGTAAGTTGTTTGTTATTAACTATTCAAGTAAACAAGGCAATCTTGAATTTTAATTTAAAGTTTAACACGAAAATGTATTTAAGCTAAAAACATAAGCAAAGTTAGGCTATTAAGCCTCGAAATAAATAAGGCATAGCACTATCCAAAGTAAATATATTTTAGAAGAAAAAGACGTCAACTCAAATTACTTAATTTCAAAGGACATTGTGTAAATGTAAAAAGAAAAGATAATATATTAAGAACAAATATTAATTGCGTATTATTGTTCATCCTAAACTTTGACGATAGAAGTCACAAAACGCTTACTTTGCACTTTTTAGTAAAAATATTTCCGGAAGGATTTGGTTAAGCCTTCAAAAGTTTTAAAAGCGTTTCTCTTTTTAAAAGCTCTGCCATTAACTTTACGACTCGGAGCTCTCGGATTCTCCATGGAAGATAATTTTTAGGTATCCTAAGTATTCTATATCCCTTACTAAAATTGAAAACAGAGAGACATTATATATTAAAATAATATTTAAAAAAATGTATTGTTTTAGATTTATAGCTTTTCTTTTTCTCGTAAAGAGTGAGTGGTTTTTTGAAAGTGAACGACTTATTTACTTCAAAGATACTCATGCCTATGGTTCAAACCAATATTAAATCGTAAATATGTCACACATATAACTATAGAAAATAATAAGTTATTAGAAGCATAAAAATCGCGGCTTAACTCGTAAATCTGAAATTGTAACGTAAACTATGCCTCTATAAAAAGTGGAATTTTAACAATAAATGTGACCAACTTCTAACAGCGTATAACTATTTTACGCAATATAAGCAGGCAACAACGTGCTCTCCGTACGTAATGGCGTCGCATTTTCTGCCACCGCATTTAAATCTTTGATGACCTTTAAAATATTCACTTCATCAAAATGTCGTGACACGTTTAATGTACATAGAATGATTTTTTTTAATGCAATATATTAAACTGTATGTAAACTTAAACTGTATTATCTTAAATAAGCTTTAAATATGCGTGATTGCAATTTTTAAAAACATATACATTAACACGCTTATTGTGTTAAACATGTTAATCGTATTCTTAAAACATATGCTATCTTGGACTTTACTGTAGACCAATTCAAGTATCACAATTGTGTAAAACAAACTTTTTGTCTATCTTTTACGGTTTCGGCGTGTGTAATTTAATCGTGAGAGGTTTTAATTTTTTTGGCCGCATTTCTTTTATTTCTCAAATATCTACTAATCTGCTTGTTACGAAACTTTTAAAAAAAAATGGGAACGAGAAATTAACAAAAATCGAGCGCTTAGGAGCAAACAAAGGGTAACCGATAAATTAAAAAAACAAACGCTTCAAATTGAGTCATCATCCACTCTGGACATAGGCCTCCTAATACACCCCTATCCATTAGAGGTTTTGGACCGTATCCCACCACGCTGGTCAATGCGGGTTGAGTGGTGGACGACTTTTACAGCCCATCCGACGCATGGATCATTACTTTTCAGACAATTGCGGATCGAACCAATTGCTAACCAACAGGAAACAACAATGAAAAATTGCTTGTGTCCCACAGATTCGAACCACGACCTCGGTTTCTGAAGCACACGCCTATACCACATGGCTACGAAGGCAGTTTTGAGTAATATAAGATGACAAAGATGAATGTATGGCAAAATATACAAAAATGTCTATTAACGGTTCTTATTGAAAATTCTTTTGAAATTTTAACTATAATATCAAGAGCAGGTGTATTATTTAGTAATG
The DNA here is from genome assembly GCA_029286875.1 of Lamproptera curius. Classification (NCBI taxonomy): domain Eukaryota; kingdom Metazoa; phylum Arthropoda; class Insecta; order Lepidoptera; family Papilionidae; genus Lamproptera; species Lamproptera curius. Next base: position 131,279 of record JAGSMT010000306.1, read on the forward strand.
TAGATTTTTTTCGAAGAATCTTCTGTTTGTGTATGTTTACAATTACTTGCAGTTTCTAATGATTAACGATCCTACTCTATAACCTATATCTCAGACCTTTCAGTAGAAACTGCTCCAGTAAAGGAAACAAACTTTGATAAACCGCGGTTTAAATCGTCAGTAATATAAGATAACGTTGGGTTTTTTCCCAAACCTAATTCTCTTGTTTGTTGACATTTTCAGTTAAAGTTTCTGAAGGTAATAAAGCTGATATACCAGTGGACCGGGATCCCATAAATTTGTCTGGGCTCTCCAACCAATCATCAACAATTTGTTTCAATCACTTGGTACACTAATTTAGTAGTACTTCTGCAGTCTCTGATTGGGTAATATTTGAGAGGCTATAGTTAAAAACTACTTGATTACTCAATTTATTAAGGGTTGAGCTTAATGGAAAAATTTTTATTAGAGTTAACAATTTTTTTCTACTTAAGACACAAGATTTTCCCGTTTCTCTCAATGCATATACAAGAAATATTTGCTTGGCCGGTATACAATATCCCCAGTACTACCATCAGCATTACAGTGGCGTAAGCAAAAATAGCGTTGGGGATAGCACACAGCTTTCTGGAACGCCACCATTCACAGGTACTGTGTCGTTGCAGTCCACAACGATTTTAATACTCCGATCCATGAGAAAGCTGGCTATCCATCTGCATAATTTCTCAGGAAGCCCGTAATATGGTTGTTTCTCTAGAAGTGCCACGTACCAGACCCGATCGACTCGAACTGCCACAGCCTCCCCCTTGCTCTCCACAGCTTCCGCCCACCTGTGAGTGAAGTATATTAGGAGATCACCAGCCGAACGACCGCTTCGAAAGGCTGACCTGCGATCGTTGATCAGGTGGTGATTCTTCAGGTATCAAAGTAGCTACAGTTAATAATTGACTCCATTAATTTGGAAAGCAGTGAGGTGATCGTAATCGGCCTGTAGTTGGACGGATCAGAGCCTTTTCAGACATCGAGTGCACAAAATCAGTCTTCCATAGACTTCGGACAGAGTTCAAAAAATAAGAGAAACTGAAGAAACGCGTTAAAACTGGTGCCAACTCATGATTAATATTATATATATTTATTGGCAAAAAAATAAAAGTTTATGTACTTACCAGCCATCTAATTGCTATAGTACAAGCTTTTCTTTTTTTTGGGACTGTTAAAATATTTATTTATTTAATCTCAAACCTAAAATATTTTTCTATACTTTTGTTTTAATACAATTTGCAATCTCGCCATTAGTCAATTCAAACAAGTGAAAATTTCTATTGAATCTCAGAAACAATAAACATTAAATATTGTTTACAACATAACAGTTATTTACAAAAACTGGAAAGTGAACGTCATGAAAATACCATTCCATTATAATGAAGCCATGGCACGCCATTCTGCAAAGTTGCTTTCAAACTCTTTAGTTTGTTGAACAATAGCATTGCAGTTGGGTAAGCAGAAAATATTTTACTGCTTTACAAGCTATGCAATATATCAGTACTACGTATTGTTGTCAGTTCAAAGTGATAGTTATGTATTGTAAGTTAAAATAAGTTTTTATACGACGGTTTAATAGATTTGCGATATATGCGACTGCTTTAAACAATAGCTGTTTTATAATATATGTTTTATAATAGCCATTCTATTTATGTTTTGTTTCTTAATTTGTAAAGACAATTTGAGCATATTGTCTAAGTGACGAAAAATTAAGTCAACGTGTATGTTAAAAGTAGAGCTAATTTTTAAGCAATTAACGGGCGTATACAAAGTTAAAAATTTTTAAATTATTACCGATTCAACCTACACGGGACCTAAGGACTACGACCACTCCATCATCATCATCGTCACCATCAGCCCGTCGTTGGCTATAGGCCTCCCCTAATGTACGTCACAGATTCCGATCTTCGGCTATTCTAATCCTTCCCACACCAGCCACTCTGCGAATGTCGTCACTCTATCTTGCCGCAGGGCACCCACATTACGTTTTCTCGAGCCTCGGTCTCCACTTTAGAACTTACCGATTCCAGTTCAATTCAACGCAAGTTAAAATATAATTAAATATTTAAATGAACGCAATAAAATCGTTTGATTAACCATATCTGTTTATAACTGGAACAACAGCATAAAATTACAATAAACTGTTTTAAGAAAACTTGTCACAAGTTGGAGAGTAGACTCGTAGTGTCTTACTTATATTTTCATTTAAATCTGACATAAATGATGGAATAAATATAGAAGTATATAGAATATATAGTATAGAATAATATAGAAGGAAGTAATGGGTAAAACCGTTTTTATTATAATGGATTTCAAGCATTCATAAAAAAATGTTGCATTGTCGTTTATTTACCTTGTTTTTGGTATTTTTTCCTAAGACCTTTTAAAATAGTTTTTTTTCTCAGTGCCCTGCTTTTTATGTAGCTCCAAAAATATTTTTTTTATTTTTTTAAGTGGAAAGGCGAGAGAAACTTTCGCCAGGCGGTGAGCAGTAAAAGCTCCGTGTTGTTTAATATTGCGTTATGATTTTAACTCTGTTGAAATTCTGAGTATATAAATTGTGTTAGTGTTATTTATTTGTAGAGAACAATGATAAAAGGAAAAAACATAAAAACAATAGCAAATTATTAACATTAAATACGAGAACGTTGTTGATTGGCTTTTTGTTTACTCAAATGCCTTAAAGATTTTTTTTGAAGACTTTTACATTTATATTTTCATGTAATACTTACATTTTTTCTTCTTTTGCTATGAAAACGTGAATTTTAACATCAATATTGTCTATTGAAAAATGCTTAAATGTTTTGAACTAACAGCCGAGTAGTTATAATACCAGCAGCTTATTCAAAAGGAACTGTAGTAAAAGAGCAATTTCGAACCCTTTAAACTTCTATCGAGTTAAAAAGGATCGCCAAAACTTTTTGGCTCCTAGCGTGCACTTTTTGAATGCTTCAAATGGTGATCTATACAAAACTTAATCGGTTTGTAAATCCGCTTTCGTAATACTTAAAGTAAGAGACCGGTTTTTCAGAGTAAAACGAATATTGAATATTTTTATGTAATAACTTTAAAACTTTATCCGTAAATATTATTTTATGGTGCTTAATAAAACTGACTGATGTATAATGATGATGACTGATTCATAATAAATATAAACTTTTATTGTGTTGTCACTTATCTACTGTATCAGCGCTAAAATATTCAACATTTCATTAATGATAAATGTAAAAGAACAAAAAAAGATCATATTTTTGAGATCGCAATCAGAACGAAGAAATAATTTTTTCTCCATGAAGTGGAACATTTCTTCTTAATTTTTCCAATATAAAAAAATTAAATATAAAGCAATAAATTAATTTCCACTATCGTTTTTGTTTCTACAGGTTGTTAGAAGTGCTGCGCTCGAAGTTGTCGAATAAAATATTAACCTGGGACTAGTAGTCTGTTTTATTATTAATATATAAATTATATTAATAATAATATTATTAATAGAAAAATTGTATTAATTAACTGTTTGCATTTGACACATCACATGTTTATTATTAAGTCATCGCAGTATTCTACTCAAACCATCCATTAAGTTGCAGGCAGATTACCAAATGAAAGAAATATTATTTAAAGAATGATAATGAATTATCATAAGAAGTGTCAGATAACATAAGGCGCCAAGTTAACGTTCAATGGTCCAAATTTACTAAATACTTAATACTGAATTGGGTAGATATTTTGGTAGGTAAGTCATCCTCATCATCATCATCATCAGCCTGTGATAGTCCACTGCTGGACTAAGCCTCCCCTGATACACCCCTATCCATTAGGGGGTTTTGGACCGTATCCCACCACGCTGGTCCAATGCGGGTTGGGGGGTGGACCGACTTTTTACATGCCCATCCGGCGCATGGATCATCTTACTTTCACAATTGTGATTGGCCCAAATTGTCTTAACCAACTAGGAAACAACAATAAAAATTTGTTGTGTCCCCGCAGGATTCGGAACCCACGACCTCAGTTTCTAGCGCACCGCCCATAGCACTAGGCTACGGCGGCAGTTAGGTAGGTAAGATGAAGAATATCATATTCAAAATATTTGTTTTAACGTTTATTTTTTTCATCCCTTCATTAAATGCCTCTATTTGTACACTTCTATACATTGGCCTTTTTCAGTGAACGCCAAGTCGGCCGATCCCTTGTTACTCGCTGCCAATTTGAATCGGCTACTCCACGGAGATCGGCGTCACACCTGGTCGAGGGTCGACCACCACTGCGTCTTCCCGAACGTGACCTCCACTCCAGAACCTTATTGGCCCATCGACTATCGGTTCTTCTGATCACGTGACCATCCCACTGCCACATGCGGCTGCATGAGAACTTGGCTAAGGTTCCTAAATGCCGCCCAGCCCAACTGAATCTTCCTATCAGCTTTCCTCTCGCAGCTGTGCCTCCCAACTGCAATATATGCCAAGGTACATACTCATTCATTCATTTTATTGATTCATTCATTTAGCACCATAACCTGCAAGCACTCCAACGATTTGGCCATATTACGATATCATCGACAAGACGGAGGTATGAGAGGTACTTGCTGTTGATGTTTATGCCACATTCAGCCTATTTTAGTAATGTAATGTATATAAAGAGTGGTAACAGTAATGTAAAATTAACAATTGCTAATCGATATTTGTTTTAACCATGGTATTTAAATAAAATTATAGAACTTAACGATTTGTTTCAACTGCAACCAACTTTCTGTGAATATATTAGTATGAATGTTAACTCAAGTTTCCTGTCATTGTAATTTCATCGCGTACAAAATTATTCCTGTTACCTATGTGGAAGTAACAATATACTATAAGGCGACAATAGGATCAAATTTTTCAACTGAATTATATTGTTTCAATGCACGAATTGCGAGATGCGGAAATGGCGCCGTAAAATCCCATTCCTCCTAAACACAACGGATAGATATTGTTAAAGGACTATGCTGTTTTTTTTTCTAATATGGTGGAGTTAGAAAAGACGTTAAGATTATTAGAACAACGTTTTCTACGTGGAATGATCTACGCACTGTAATTGTATTTGAAACATTCCAATCATATACTAACGACAATACTATAAAATAACAACCAGATGTTACTGTAATGTACGCTTAAGTCTCTAAGAATACGTATTGGGTTTTAGCTGTTAATTTATTACTTTAGTTTATAACTATGAATGAGCTTTAATTTTGTTCTTACGAATAACGCCACGCCAATTACGCAGATCCGGTCTAATATGAGCTCCCATACTGAAGTTAACCTTGTTTCCGGTGCTTAATTGTCCAGCATGAGAATCATATTAGTATTTTTTCTTTTATGGAATTTCCTTCCATAAAAATGTAATTAAAAAGTTAATGCTAACAATGAAAACAAGTTAATATTTTCTAAACAAATTTACTGACGAAAGGAATATGGAGATTGCCAATGTTCTTACTTATAATTAATATATATATGTATAATTACATTACACAATGTATAGATGCAACTCATTAGAAGAATATCTGAGTGCTAAGTATTAATAAATAAATAAATCATAAAGAATGAAGTAACGTTCATATAGAATGTAATGACTTAGTTCTAAAAGACTTCTATCTAATAATTTAAATTACTAACCGAACAATATCCACTACAAATGCTGCTAGTTTTAAGGAATTTTATCCACCTTGGATTTGATATGTTGTAGACTTCTATTTTCTAAGGCCATACTTAAAGATTTCGTTGATAACTATAAAGCCTCAAACTCACTGATAACTTGAAAACTCATTGATTAACTGCCTCCGTAGCCTAGTGGTATGGGCGTGTGCTTTAGAAACCGGAGGTCGTGGGTTCGAATCGTGCGCGGATTTAACAAATGTTCATAGTTGTTTCCTAGTTGCTTAGGATAATTTGGGCCGATCACCCAATTATATGAAATGTAAGATGATCCATGAGTTGGATGGGCATGTAAAAAGTCGGTCGGTAATCAATACTACCTATTTATACCACTTCGACTTCAATTATGAAATCATGTTATTGAAACATTGGTTGCAGATATTGTCTTGATAGCAATTATAGGCGAGTAGAATTGAAATATGACTTTGAGGGAGAACCGTAAATTACTATTATTACAAAATTTAACACTGTATGTCTTCATTAATCGCTGACTGTTTATCAGTCGCTATATTTCATACTACATTTCTTGGTATTTATACTTCTGATTTATATAGATAGAGGCACCATAAGCATTAGACGCTTGGTAAATCATGAGCTAATACACGATATATTAGCTCACGTTTGGTTACTGTGTTTACATTAATTCTGAGACTCAGTAAGCAAACTTCGATCGCTTGTCGATACGTAGACTTGAAATGTGTCCCACCATTAAGTGTGATACGTCGCATGTCGGTAAATTAGGTGTCCAAATTGACAAACAAGACAAACAGATTCATTTGAGTAACTTTATAAATGATTAAATTATTATGTTGATATTGTTACGTATAAACGATAAAACGGATCTTTTTTCCCCTAGCTATTGCTACAGTCATCATGGGCGCCAACTCCACCTTCACACCACCTCACACCATCAGCAACCTGCTACCGAAGAAGAGATCGCCGATGGCTTCCTCGTAGCGTTCATTTATGTTGGGCCTACGCAATTCTCTTTTGTTTATATGTGTTACTATAACTTACCCTATTTTCATGTTGTTATTAAACCGAATCACGTTGCATTATGATTTGTTGTATATTTTATTTTAATCCATAGAATGGCTTCTTTTATATAACATTGAAGTGGATCTTGACTACGGCTGTCTATATTAGAGATTAACTAACTAAGCAGGACATATAATAGTGCACAAGTACACTGGAAAACACACTTGTACCCCATCTTTCTCATAGTTCGTTGGAATGGTTAACCGACACGACCGGAAAAAGATCAGGTGCCGGACCAACATTTTACTTGCCTATCCGACGCGTGGATCGTCTTTCTTTTCAGGCCATCAGGTCTAATTTGAAATCACTATTACTGTTATTCTTTTATCGCTCTTCAGATATGTATATAGATAGACATGCTAATGTTTTATGCATACATTAGCACTGCAAGATTATGTGGACTCGCTCTGCACTTTACTTTTAAACCTCAATTGGTGTAAAATAAATGCTATTGCCATTGTTTTGTAAAATTTTTACGCAATTAATAAAAAGCAAGGCTAATCTAGAAAATATCTTGAAAACGTTTAATTTAAACCTAAAGTACAATCCTTCGTTTCTTAGGAACAAGCCCATACCAGAAAGCCACGGCGGCAGTTAACATCGATTTGTAAAATTTTCGTGTGCCAAATACCAAACTTTATCCACACAGCCAAAGCGCGCTTTCCAAGATGTTTTACAAAATACGTGCCTCCTTAACCTTAAAAAGTTTAACATAAATTGAACTCACATTAGGTAGTGTTGTAAACAACACTGATACTATTGTTTATAAAAGGAAGATAATACATATGTTTCTCCCAGACATGGAAGTGTGTTCCTGAAGATCCAATTTAGATCATTCTCTTTTATTACTTGGTAATAGCTGTCACGCGGTCCCATTTTTTGTATTAGTGTAGTTTAATAGACAAATAATAAAATAAAAAAATTACGTCGACAAAAACAACACCCTTGTGCAATAAAATTGCAAACACAAGCTTAAGAAATGAATTTTAACGATGTTGACATAATTGTACTTCTTATAAATGACTACCATAAAATCTTCATGCGCATATGTCTACGTTTTAAGAATAGCCCGAAATAACCATTTTAATGTAAATCATTGTTGACAATTTATATTCACTAAGTACAATTAAGGTAAGTCTTAGTACAAGTAACTCATTGATGAATCGCTAAGAAAGTTGTTTACACAAAAATAAAATATATTGACCTTTAATTCTCAATACATATTTAAAAACCTAATGTATAAGCAAAAAAATGCCATGATCTGCTAAGACATTGCCAAGCACATGACATAGATATAAGGAACAAACGTAGTTAGATTCTTCAAGCTTCTAGACTGCGAAGAATAAGTAAATCTTTTATGGGACAATGTATATGGTTTCATAACAAAATCCCGGTAAACGTTCAAATTTTTACTATAGATAAATTTCTGTATTACAAGCAGAATTCAATGCTTAGTAAGATTTCAGAGTTACAATTTTATATCGATATTGCGACCATAAAACTTTCGAAATTTCTTTCGCTTAATTTTTTTTACTAAATTATTTCGGTCATGCTGTCATCATTCTTAATTACTATTAATGTTAAACTTGACGTTCTTATTGCTTTTGGAGCTTATAGTAATACAATATAGAAAAGGGAAAACTAGATAAATTACATAAAAAAATATAATCGACATACTATTATTACTAAATATTCATCTTAAAATTCGAAAATGTAGCCGTAATAAGGGCTGAATAATTATGTACGAGGGCATGAGGGAGGAGTATATAAGGCAACAAAAAGCTTTTAAACCAAAAAAAAATTATTGCAAAAAAGTTTAAAAGCTATTTTAATAATATTTGTATTGTATAAAAAAATTCTCACATCCCATTCTCCTGTTTTTATTGTCTTCGACTTCGAAAGCCGCAACGTGAGTTTTACTATTTAATATAATAAAAAGTAAAATTGCAATTTAAACGTGAATTGACGCAATGAAATCCGTGAAAGTTATTTTATTTAATAAAGGCAAAATTTTTCTAGTAGTAGTAAGAAGGGCAACCCTTCTTACTTCTACATTTAGTAAGCTACCTCGGTGATAGGATTTCGTGTCAAGTGAGTACACTTGTTACCGTCATATTCGATTAGGGTATCCGTTTGCGATTTAAATTTACAAATTGCTTTTACTTGGTTCATGAAAGTAGTGTAGGAAGTTGTCCTTTTATTGTTCTGTATGTTTTCTAAAGGAACATTATTAAAAGATTTTTAACACAAACTCTGTATTCTCTTTCTTTATTAATACGGTATATGTTTTATTTTGTATCCAAATTCAACTTTTTTTTTTGAATGTGCTGATCACCTCGGTTCAGAACCTCACTAGCTGAATAACTAAGATTAGCGGAATTAGCTTTCAATAAAACGATTATTTAAACATTTACCGGATGATCACGATCTATGTATTTCTTCCTTCTCAGCGTTACACTGAGGTAAAATATTAAAAGCGAAAGTCAAATACTGACAATGAATCGGATATTGAATATCGTTTATTCGACTGTGGTTTTCTGTTTTAATAAAGGGGCTTACCTAACGAATTACTTATTTAACTCGTTGTGGGTCCTGTTTCATTAGAGTAGCTCAGTCGGGAAACGTCTGTTCCAATACAATGCGTATCCGAGCCGGATTTGTTATGTAATGAACAAGAAGAAACGCTTTTGTGAATCTATCACAACATTCTTGTTGACTTAAATAACACCAAAAGTAAAAAAAAACTTTTTACAAAAATTTTCTCGCGTCAAATTCATACTGGCATGACACATACAAAATTCAGTTTACCGCGAAATCGTAAGATACCTAAGTGGCAAATTAATAAAACTGTATTCAATAACATTAGCAAAGACTTATATTTTCATGATCTCAACATTTTTTCTTTTAAGTTACCAGTACTATAAACTAATCAGTGTTGCTCTTGTACGTCGATCGAACTATGAAAAGAAGAAGTATACAAATAAAAAAAAGTAAGAATGTACAAATTTAACAAATTTCCAATTATTCTTATTAAACATACCAATTTACGACATTTTAGAAAAAATGTTTATAAAATTGAGAAAATTTCTTTCATAGCGCGATTATCTTTTGCTCGTTATTTAATTGGTCGGAGGAAGTATGTGTTCTACTAATTTTGCTTAAACGTGCCCCCAATTGTAGAACGAAATTCAGCTCAAGCTGATAAGCGGATAAACTTTTAAGAGGCTTGACAGATTGCTAATTTGTAGAAATAAATTCGAGACTTGCGTCTATTTAAACTTTATTCTTCACGATTCGGGACTACTAATTAATTATATAGTAAAAGTAATTACACATTAAATAAAGTTTTACATTTAAAACCTTATAAAAAAAAAAAACATTTCAGTAATTATTAAATAAAGTATTTATATTTAGATATCATGGTCATTATTATACCAATCTGACGCATGAGCTTCTTACTTTTCAGGCAATTTTTTTGATTAGTTTTATAAATACCTCTTAAATGATTGTTAAAAATATGCCTTACTTTATTCATATTTAAGGAAGGTTCAGTTTATTATTAAAAAAAATATGATTCCATTAAAAGATACAAATATACATTGATTTATTATTAAAATCGGATTGATTTATTGATTTAAATATAGGATTTCATAATAGATAAGTTTTAAAAATGTTATTGTTTCAGTAAATAACGTAAATAATATTTTTCATTTCAATTTTATTTTAAAACAATAAATCAAGTATTCATCGTCATCATCATCAAAAATTTTACTAATCTCTATTACTCTTTTAAACTAGGCAACTGACATTAATAATTAAGAATGTGACGTAGAACGTGGGTCATATAACCTGCGCCAAGTAATACAACAGGCGATGAACACATAACTGGAAACAACTTCTATTATAAACGTATTGCTTGCGAAGAGTTTTTAATGACAACATGTGGCTAATTCCTGTGTAGTTAACAATATGCTAAACACATATAACTATCACTCTAGGTAAATAGAACGTTACATGCGGAAATTCAATTTGCATTTTAATTTACACTTGAAGTGATCCGTGACTAAATATTTAGATAATCATAAAAAAATATTATAATATAAACTGAGAAAGAATATTCAAAGGATATGTATTTTTGTAAAGTCATGTTATCCTTCGTTAAACTTCAAAATAAATAATTAAAGTAAGCCTTACATTTTAAGAATTAAGTTTAAATGCAATTTCCACGTTTTATTTAATCTTCTGTATAGGTTAAAAATGTACATAACTTTGGGTAGAGTCAGAAAATGTTTTGCTTTGGTTTATTAAAGTTATAAACATAATTAACTAACACAACTAACGAAATAAATTCCCATAAAGTTTAAACTTTTATGCGAATTTATTTTTAATTTCTTTTTTTTAATAAATATAGTTTTTTTTTTAATTGTCCGATACAGTATCTTTACAATTCAACGCCTTTTGAACGCATTAAAATATAAGAACTTTCTTAAAAATTTTGCTATCTTGTATACGTGAAATAGTTTTATATCTCATCTGTTTAATATATTTCATTGCAATTGCAAATGTTCAAATTACCACAATTTTCAAACATCACAATCGTATGGCCAAATTTTATATCAATAGCCTTTAAAACGACTTTCTCTTAATTTGGTTATTAGGTTGTAATAAGTTTTTCAAGCATGAACCACATATTTTAAAATTTTTCTGTTTTTTATTATATACTTTTATAAACTTTAATAATTTGTAATCGATTGCCAACTGTCAGGCCCTTATTAACGATGTCATTATTTTGGAACTGCAGTATGATAGACACTCAATGGAACAAGCACTTTGCATCATCGGCACCTATGCACATATCGATATCATGGCAATTTCAGTTTAACCTCACGTCATAATCTTATAAAGGGTTAGTATGGCTTTTGTAGATTTAGTTATGCTATGCTACAAAGAATAATAATTTTATCAGTATCTTTATTTATGCATAAGGCATAACGTGTATTTAATTGCTCTATGCTTATGTAAATACTATGAAGCAAAAACGCACACTGGGACATGAAACGACACTATCCACTAACTTGAATAGCTTCGTAATGCCTTGCAAAATATTGTTTATAATTTAACCAGAGTTGCGGTTACAATGTTTACGTTCATCCTGGTCTATTTTAAGTTATCTATACTCGGCATTCATACGTTTAAAACATACCCAATATTTAACTCAATTTCAAACGTAACATGTGAGTAAATATTTAGTAGCAATAGTCACGCGAATGCAGACTTATTCTGTTATATCTAACCTTTGTAATTGGCACCATCGGCGTTGCATGCACCAAATTAAAATCTCAGATATGTCAATTTTTAAATAAAACTGACGATTATTCGAAAACATACAGAGATACAGACATATACCAACTTAGTCTGCCCGTGATCGTGGATGCTGAAAAGAATCCGAAACGTCGGGAATAAATATATTTAGAACGCGAATCCGTAAATAAGTGGATTTGATAAAAATGAGTGAGTTTTAATTACATAACCATTTTATGCAATCCACCGGGTCACAAAGAAATTGTCTCGTGATTTTTGCCCCCGCATTTTGCATTTCAAATCAAATTCAAATTTTTAATCGGTGGTAGGTCCCTTCTTACAGGAGACCGTCTGGGGGTACCACTGCGGTGCCTAAATCTGCCGCTAAACAGTACTGTGTTCCGGTCTGAAGGGCACCGTAGCCAGCGTATTTACGGGATAAACGAGACTTAATACTCTATGTCTCACGTTAGGCAGCACGTTGGCGATATAACTGATATAGTTAATGTCCATTGGCGTCGGTGAGCACTTTCCATCAGGTGGCCCAACTGCTCGTCTGCCTGCGTATGCCATAAAAAATATTTACTAGTACCAAATTATCTGAAACCAAGTAAATATAGTTGGAATAAAAGATCGAGTTTAAACCATCCAAAGCTTTTATCGAGTTAAATGGCTTGCCAAGAGTTTTGGCATACTCGAGGGTGCTCTTTTGAATGCTTTTAAATTGTTATTTATTCAAAAGAAAAGGTCTGTACATCAGTTGTCGTGATGCTTAGAGTAATCGACGGGGTTTTTAAATGTATTATTGTTTCAATAAGTTTCAAACTATAACGAAAAAGATTGATATGATTGCTACTATCTTGTAGATTTTATAGTAGATATACAAAAATCCTTCAAAATCATAAATTGAAAAGTTTCATTAAAACTTTGAGTATGAGAAGGGATTTTTTATATGTAAAAATGAAATCAGAGATATACTTTTATAACAAAACCTAGATACCTATTCCTAGCTATATTTCAGACCAATTTTTTCTTAACACACTTAGTTGTTATTTTTGTTTACATTAAACCATCTGAAGCCTGGATTAAGCACGGTTTATTACAGAGTGTGAGTTTTCAGATTCAAAATTATCAAAGAGGGATACTGAGTGTGTTTTCCATAAAGTACCCAAAGAGGTTTATACTCCCTAAGGACATGAAAAGTATAGTCATAACTACTGACGTAATTAATACTTAAATATGCAAACTTCAATCTGTATTTATAATATGTCTTAGACAGATCAAGTATTGCACGAATATATACTATATACTAAAAGGTTTTCACAAAACTCGAGCGCAGTATTTCAGATTTTCAATTTATGTCTGACATATTTTTTGTTCAGAGTTTCCGATTTTGTTTGTACAAAATTGAACTGCATATTGGACATTCTAAGCTTGTTACTAGGAAAGTGTTTCCTGTAGATACGCTGGCTACTGAACCCTTCAAATCAAAACACAGTAATGTTTTTACACTAATGCTTGGCTGTTGAAATAGGCACCGTGGTGGTACCAACCCAGAAGGTCCCCTGTAAAAAGGGGCCTACCATCTATTACATGCAATTTTTCTATTTATTAAATTATAATTACAGTTTTTGACAATAACTAAGTGTATGACTTCCATGTTGAATAAAGAAATTTGATATTATACATATCGTAAGCTTGGCAACTGAAATTATTTTTCAATTCAACCATAAGTATCACATCACATCATCAGCCTTTGTTAGTCCACTGCTGGATATAGGCCTCCCGTAATACACCCCTATCCATTAGGGGCTTTGGACCGTATCCCACCACGCTGATCCAATGCGGGTTGGTGGGTGGACCGACTTTTTACATGCCCATCCGACGCATGGATCATCTTATTTTTTTTCAATTCGGGTGATCGGCCCAAATTGTCCTATACAACTAGAAACAACAATGAAAATATGTTGCGTCCCCACAGGATTCGAACCCACGACCTCCGGTTTCTAAAGCACACGCCCATACCACTAGGCTAAGGAGACAGTTTACCATAAGTATACATCAGCAAAAATTAATCAATTTTTTTTGTGTTTCATTGATGGTACACGGACAATCTTGAAACCATTTACGGGATTTAACTAACGACTGTTAAAACTTATATCAGCTATCCACATGAACTACAGTATAGAACTGGTTGTTTTTATCATTGAGAACATTTTTATTGAGACATAAAGATTAAAATTCAAATTCATTTTCAGAAATAATATTAATTAGGTAATGGTTGATCCGTGGCTTAGCGGTATTCCCTTTTTATGGGAACGGG
>JAGSMT010000307.1:0-147906 GCA_029286875.1 Lamproptera curius
AAGATAAGGCTTAAACTACTAGATAAGTGAACTTTTTGGTTTTGTTCCTCAAGAATTTCAAGGAAATTGAGATGTATCTGACTCAAAGGGTTTTTAAAACTTAAATTACCAAAACTAAGTAAAATCTAAATGTGTTTATAAAAGCATTGTTGGAAATATATCAAATTAATTTTAGAAATTGTTTGGTTTTCCAGTATAGAAAAACCACTAAAATCAAATCTTTGTAAAATCATATACGCAGTAATGTTATAGCGTTTGAATTCCTTTTTATTTAATTAATATCATAAAAAGTTTTAGGCCACGATCATTTTTGCTTTCTGATGTTTGCATACCCTTGTTTGACCGGAAGGGTTAAACCACATATCCTATAGCAACCTTTGTACCTATTTTATGCGGGTTTATCTACATAAATAATTGAAATTTTTATTTATTGATTTAATCTTGTTCAATTTAAAAACTTTTTTGCAGGTTTGTCTTTACTCTATTCACATTTGACAACGAGTTTAATTTATTAAATAAAATATTTTTGGTTTTATCGCGTTTATTTTACATTTAAAATTTCGACTTTCGAACACTTTCCAGCGCCGTTTCTGGGGTGACTGAGATGTAAAATGGACGGAAAGTGTTCGAAACGGGAATTTAAATTTAAAATAAACCGGATAAAACCAAATAATTTTATTTAATAATGTATAATATTCGCGCAAGCAATAGAAATAATTAAATGAGTTTAATTAAAAAAGTTTTCCCCTGCAAAGCAATCGATTGAATTCAGGGAAATTTTCAACTTCATTTGCTACGAATCATAACACTTAAGTATAAGTTATAGCTTTTAACATCCTTTACAGAAGAATGCCCTACGTGCGCCACCTGCCAAATACTGCTGCTGTTATGCTAACGTCCAGTGTATATTCACTTTCCTATTATAGTAGATAAGTTCAATGATGCAAATGTTGGAACAAAACTTGTTGCATTTTTGATAAAATACATACGTTCGTCACATTTTACTAATAAAATACGACATATTACGTTAATAAAAGACAAACAAAAATAACCAAGAAGAAAGCCATCAAAGGAAATTCAAATGCTCCAAATTTATACTTGATTGGAGTTGACCAAGGAATTGGTTTTTACCTTCTTGAATCGCCCGATCATCTGTTTTTTAACTTTGTCTAAGAAAAAGTTTTTTTAATTGATTAAAACTTTTATTACCAATTGTTTCCCGTGTAGTCTCCAATTGAAAAGTTTATCTTCCAAGATGACCGTATAATTATAAAACACACATGATTTATATTGCAATTGTCAAATTGGTTGTCACCAAATATATTTTTTAGTCAATGCAAAATGTTTAAAAAATAATATTTCCAAAAAAATTGAATTAGGTCGGGCTTTCATCAATTACTATGGTGTTATTTAATACCTAACACAGGTAATATTCTAGGCTTATTTTTAATTTAATCTTCCTAATTTGCCCCAACGGCCTTTTGCCAGAAATCAAAAAAACATTCAAACCATAAAAATTTGACCGAAAATGTTCAGGATTAGCGTTTGCAATACCCAAAAGTCAAACCCCCTGTTTTGGAATTGCTCCAAGTTACATTGCATTTTATCCCAATTAGGTTTTGACCATGAATGGGTTAAACTTAAAAATATTTTTTAAAAATCTTTTTGGGTTAAGTTAGACGTTATGTGAATTAAAAATAAAATTACAAAAAGGAACCGGCGTAAAGACGGGTTACGTATATTCCTTATGTTGTTCCAAAAAACGCACCTGTTTATTTTTCGCCTTTATCTCATGCTGAAGTATTCATCTGACCATTTTTCACTTTTTTATTCAATGGATGTTATCTGTAAATTAATTTTTGTTGGGGAAACCATCCATTCCATTCCTTTCAATTCAAGAATAATCAATAAAATCCCTTGTCTTGTATATATCATTATGGTGAAGATTTCAATTTAAATTGGAATTTTTTTTTGTCTCATTATTTTCATGTTTGACTCCAGTGGCAAAATGCGGAAGTGATCAAAAGCGTAAAGGTATAATTGAATTTTGGAAATAAATATATTAGAAAAGAAATTGATGGATCGAATACAAACAAATGCTTTACAAAAATAATTAATTAACTTCAATTCTTCATAAGGATAAATCTCAACCGGAATATTGAATTCAAAGTACTAAATAAATGAATTTCAATATAAGTTCACTAATTAGTTCAAATATACGTTATATTCTCAGATCATTATACATTATAAAACCATTTCGTTATATACTTTTGAAAAAAAATATCTAAAACTAGTGTTACTGCTTGTTTTTATTAACTTATTTTTCCGGGTGGGCGTCCTTTTGGCAAGGGGACTGCCGTCCCTTTCACCGACCACCGTTCTGGGTTGGTACTACCTGGCCTATTTCTACCGCACCAGCCCGAGTGCAAAAACTCCTACCGGTTTGGGACCGTAGCCCAAAGCGTTATTTACTGGGTAAACGAAGTTTAACATCTCTTAAAATTAGGGATGCTTTGGTGATACAACTATTATTACCAATGTGAATGGACGACGGTGACCACTTTCCATCAAGTGGCTCGACTGCTTGCCCCCCCTGAGTCAATTTGGTAAAACCCTAAAAAAATATTCCAGAAGTCATAGTAACATGTGAGCTGCGCCTTGACCTTAAGCTATTCCTTTCGTCATAGTTCTGTTATGAATGACCGTACTGGTAATACGTATATAAAGTGAAATATATGTTTTAAATACAAATATTTAAAATAATACCCCTTGGTCTTTGACACTGCTTCATCATCATTCCAAATCAGGCCCGGTTTCCCACTGCTGGACATAAGGCCTTCCCCATTACACCAACCATTAATACGGGGTCTTTCCCTTAATTAGGCCCAAAACCCCCCAATGGATAGGAAATTATGGGGTTTTTTTTATATCAAACTGGTCCAATGCGGGTTGGTGGGTAAACGGTTTTCATGCCATCCGACCAAGGATCATCTTATTTCTACCCAAGGGCCACCCCTTGCCCCACCGACCGGAAACGGCCGGAAAATTTTTGAGTCCACGCAGACGCAGGTGACTAATCCGACCCGTTTCTTCAATCGCAGCGTTTACCCTGGGCTGGGAGGCAGTTGGTCAGTTTGGCTTGCTTAACAAAGGGATTATTAACAAATACCCTTTGAAACATCTTTAATCGTGATCTTAACAAAAGTTGAGCATTTTCGTCAAAATCATCCCCGGACGGGTCCCTAATGCGATTATCCTTCCTGTTGAACAAGCGGTTTTAGTCCCAAACCTATATAAATCTCTGCCATTGTTTCGGAAAGGTTGTTTGTGTTAATCTATATTTCTGTTATTAATATTATAAAGAGAATTGTTTGTAACGAGTAAACTCCAATAAAAACTATTATACTATTTCAAAAAATATTTTGCCATTGGTACATTTTCAACAAGTAAAATAGGTTAAATTTATGACCTAAAACTAAAACAGATCACGGTATGGTCTTGGTTATAATTCATCAAAATAAACGCTGACGAAACGCGTCAGTTAAACTCTTGAAAATCGATACGACTTTAAAAACTTCTACAGCTGTAATTTCTCAGTAAAAGTACATTTATAACTATTTTATACGTTTTTCGGGTGACAAAATTATAATAAAACTTTTTCGCTTTTAAAATTAAAAAATGAAAGAAACCGTTGAAGGTTCTTTTTTAACTAATCTGCTATCGATTCGTAACAAAACATAATTTAGCAATACCAAGTATGTCGAACTTGAGGTAGTCTGATTGTATATTTTGGAAATTTTTTTACCTTAAGATAGATTTTTCAGGATCCGGTTCGTCCAAAAACATACCTTTTTAATGTTTAAGCATGTAAAAAAAGTAAGTTTTTTGGCCAAGCCACATAAACGGCCCGGCCATCCCTGATGGAAAGCTCTTTGATTAAATACCAGTGGTATCACCGGCCGCACCGTTTCCTGTGCCACCTATTTAAATCTCGTTTGCCCCCAAACCGGAAACAAAAGTACTGTTTTTTACAGGAACCGGAAAATTTAATTTATATTTTTTTGACGTGGTTTTTTTATGAAACGGTTAGATTTTAAAATTCCTTTACTTGATTTTTAATCATTAAAATATAAAATTGGTTCACCCAGGCGAAAGGTTCTGGAGCCCGAAACATAAAAAAAATTGAAAAATTGTCATAATCTTCACAACAGAAACCGGGAAAAAGAAGGTTTTTAAATTACTAAATTAAAAACAAAGGTGAAAACCCAATGAAAAGCTTAAAACAAAAAGAAACGTTCCGGACAGACGATAGGCCCAAATTGGCCAAACTATTGCATTTCCGGGAAGTGGATATATGTTTTATATCACCTGTTTTCTAAAGGCGTATGCCTGAAACCAGTAATATAATTCACGGAACTTATTTATTAAATAATTAAGCTTTTGGAAGTTTTAAAGAAAACCAATATATATATATATATTTAACACGGAAAGGGCCAACTGATTGAAATTTTTGAACAAAAGGCTTTTCCATTTTCTTCGGAAAAGATCTTTTCTGATAAAAACTTGTTCACCGATCCCTTATTAAATTTTTTCAAAACCTTAAACTTTTTATATTAAATAAATTATATTCATTAATGTGCGGTGCTAATACTAAATAACAGTGTATCTCGCGTATTATCTTCTAACTAAGAATCATGTAAATCTTCGAAAAAAATTATTTAACGTTAAACAGTATTAAAATTCAAAATATTTTATTTAGGAATAGGAAAGCAAAAACAATTTCCAACGGAAAATAAACGTGACATTATTGATACGGTGAAAAAAACCGCCAAACCCATATAAACAAAAAACGAATATTTGGTTCGTCTAAAATTTTTAACGTTAAAATTAAACTTTGATTAAGGGTTCAACCGGACTTATTCAATAATTTAATTTAAATTTTTTGACGTTTTAAATTACTACTATTTTTACCACAAAAACAATTTTTTGGTTATTATGTTAATTTCTGTTTGTTTAAAAGTAACATTTTAATCTTTGTTTTTTTATTAATTGCAGGTTATTTTATTTGAATCGTTTTGTTCATTACCCTGGTGGCTATATCGTCTTTAAACTATTTAACACTTTGGTTTGGTTCTTTGGGGTAACAATTACTATAAAAAAAGTTTATTTTATTTTGTATAAAGGCCCACCTTTGGCGTATCTCCATGGCGAAAATTTTATTTAAATTTTTTGGATAAATATATAACCCAAAAACATTGGGGCTTTATAATGTTTTCGGGAATAATCTTAATAATCATCTATAAAATTTGGAAGGTCCAATATGCTTTGGTTAACTTTAAATAGTGGAGAACGCAAATTATTTTTTAAAGTCATCCAAATCAGTAGTCAGTAAATGGTCCATATTGCATGTCCAGATTAACAACCTTGATTACTTCTTAGGTAAAAAGTTTCTAAACTTTAAAATTTAAAATTATAAGTTTAAAATTCTTTTAGTTACTTTTACCACGTTTTGTAAGCTACATATTAACCGAACCTTTCTATTTTCCAAAATCTGTTTACTATTCATCAAAATTTACACTCTTCTAATTTTTTCCTATTTTGCATTCGGTGGTTAACTTTTGCCATTTCATCCATTGCCAGTAGCTATTAGCCATTTATTTTTTTCCAGTTTTTTACTGGAATAGAACTTATAACAAATATTTTGGTCTGATGGCAAAAAAAATTCCTAACTTTACAAACACATTGTATTCTTTGTGGAAAATATTTTTTCATCTTATGCATAGAAATTTCTACAAATTTGTAACTCAAAAAGAAGCCAAATCATACCCTAGAATCTTGAAAGCCTAACCTTTTAAAAATAAAGCAAAAAGAATAATATATCACATCATCATCGGCCCTTGATAGAACTGCTGGACAAGGGCCTACCTTAATAACCCTATCCATTAGAGGGTTTTGGACCAATCCCACCACCTGGTCCAATGCGGTTGGTGGGTGGACCAATTTTTGCCCATCAGGCAATGGATTCATTTTCAGACAATTGGGTGGTCGGCCCAAATTGCCCCTAACCAACAGGAAACAACAATGAAAATTTGTTGAATTTCCCGCAGGATTCGAACCCACGACCTCCGGGTTTCCCTGGGCCAAAAGCCCATCCACCAGGTTGGAGGCGGTTAAAAATTTAATAAATATACTTGGCCAACATAATATAGGTATGATATGTATCCATCAATAACACATGGGAAAAATTGCCTTTCGTGCCTCATATAAAACGTGTTGCAATTTAAACGTTGGTTTGATGAAAAATACAAACCATTTTATTCAATCTGCATCAAAGTTACCCATAAAAGTTTCACCTCCAAATCTGTGGGGCACCATCAAACTGAAAGCTTTTTATAGAGTTAAGGTAAAATTTCCCCATTAATACGGAAAAGAATTTTGGTAAAATTTTGCCGACCCCGTAAAACATCCACCCATTAAAATCCTCCAAATGGTAGGAATACTGCGTATTAAAAAATATTCTCCCCTTCTTTGACAAAAGGAACATTAAACAAACCTTAAAACTGGAGTTTTCAAAGCCAAAACTTTTAATTTAAATATTTTAAATTTTTTTTTAAGAAACTTGATGTTTATTTTTATAATAAAAGGGATACTTTCTCCCGGCCATGGGATTAAACCACTTTATAAAAATTGGGACTTGAATTATGGATTTGGTACATACAAAAAAATATGTCAAAAATAAGAAGGTAAGGCTTTTAAAACCCAATACCTTCAAACCCAAGGTTCTTTGATCAGTGTTGGTTTTCAACAAACAAGAACCAGAAGATCCACCTTACAAAGGGTCAAAAGTTTCAAAAATAACTAAGAGCGATGGAAGAGCTATGTTGGGAAAGTAAAACCCAAAAGAGAGCCAAAGTCACTGACCTCTCAAAGATTGCCAGGACTGAACAGGCAGTAGGCAGAATGGCAATCACGCCGAACTGAAGGCTGGTGGAGCTGAAAACCTGGATTGGCGCCCTGGACCGGAAGACATAGCGTAAAACCCAAGGTTGGAGCGACGGTTAGTGTAGATCAAAGGTTTGGGGTTGGATGAGGGGGCCCAAAACGATCGTTGTTAAAATATGGGAGGGCCTTTGTCTGGGAGTCACGTCTTTTGGCTGAAATTGGATGTACAGACGTTGGTATATCTGCGGATTTTTGGCATTCTATTATACACAGCCAAATAAATCTTTTTTTTTTGGTTTCCAATTATCTTATTTGGGCAACAGGAAAATAGTGAATTTTTGCCTTAACCCAGCTTTCAGAGGTTTGATTACCTTAAGGGCTAGAGGAATAGTAAGTTTCCTTTGAGCCTTTGGCCACCGTGCGAAGTTATCCTGAGTTAAAGGGTTGCTTTATCTGATTAATATATAGCAAAGCACCCTTTATTATTACAATGTTGCTAAACAAACAAAACAAAGTTTAAAATATAAAATAAAGGTGCAAACTATTTAAAAAATATAAAATCTATAAGACAGTTAACAATTACGAACCTATCTATTAATAATATTATAAATAAAAGTGTGTTGTAACTATACATGAAGTTTGAGAAAAAAATACAAGGAATTTTAAATATTTATGAATAATATGGTAGGGTCTTAGATATTGAAATATACCTTTAATGATATTAGAAATAATTACGTATATAGTGAAACAGGTAATATCTTTCTTTCAATTTATTTATTATTTCATAAAGACTAATATTCTTATTATATCTATGTACCCAAGACCTACACGTGTAATTAAAATTATGTGTATGTATATGTGTATGTGATTTAAATAAGTAGTATTTCAGTACCAGTGATTGTATACTTTACTTTAAACTGTAAAAAACTTCAATATCAACTTATACCGCAGTACTTATCCATATTGAAGACACTATCAATAGTAGTTGTGTTTGCTAATTTGCATACATAAATAATTTATTGATTTTAACAAAGTAGTAACTGTATACATTTATTAATCGATGTCTTCCGTCCGCCGTTCATCATAATTTTGTTTTGAAGAGATAAAGTTTAAAATTTAAGCGGATTGATTTTATCACATGTTCATATTTATATGTGTTTATTTTCGGTAATAATATTTATAACTTATACAATGTCTAAACTTATTTTTAAAAATTACCATAAAAACATTCTAAAACTCATTTCATCGTTACTACAGTTTAATCCCATTGGCCCTCGTAAAAATCTATCTCTTGGAATCTTTTAGCTAAAAAGTTAGCTTAGTTGGAGTAAGAAATAATTTTTGCCCTCGTTTTGCGTTCTTTTAGAACTTTACGGGATAAAGGTGTCCCTGAGCCGATAAAATACATATAAACCTGTCCTGTTTGCCTGCATGCATTTGCATAAAAGGTGGTTTTGTTTTTTAATATATTTAATGGATATTTCAAAAAAATATTTACTTGTTATAAACATATCGTGTAAAAATGTATATTCCTTTATTAGCAAATATGTTAGAAAACAAGTCATATCATGTCATATATGCGAAAATATATCTAGGCGGCTGCCACTCGAGAACCTTTTTTCCTTATAGGTTATACGCGCTATGTCGCTACCATCATTCTTCTGCGGATGTCGGCATTACGTTCTATATTGACTCAGGCAGCTGGCATTTCCCGATAGACATATCTGTGTCAACACTGGACATCTGTGTGTTCAGCTGCCCGTAACCTAACAATTCAGAAGAAGATTGTAGCCGCAACTTTAGTCTTTTTTTCGATAAGGCTAAAACCTTGATATCACATCACAGGAAGAGTTTTTGAATTGTACATTCCCAATGAATCCTATAAAACCAAAAACGTACGGATAATTTTCACTTCGTAATTTCTCGTACTAGCTATTGCAGTGTCCGACAACGACATGTGAAAGGGTGCAGAAAGTCGGTGAATACTAGTAGCACTGGATCGTTCCTTATATAGGCGATTAAGGTTTACTTAAGGTTGGCCAATGGTTAGCTTTGAAAGGCTGAAACTACTAACTACTAAACTACGAAAACTATAACACCGCTACTAAATTATGTATACACTTTTATAGTCATATAATATATTTTTAATCTATCAATTCACTCAGTACTAATAGAAAATGGGCACATAATTATTATAATACGCAATAACTTTGATGATCATAAGCTTTTTGTTTGTTATGGACGGCATAAGAATAAGGGGCATTATATTAAGCACACCTCTTTGAGTTCATTTTTACTGGTCTTTTCTACTTCTGGTCAAATATATGATTTGGACTTCAGTCAAAGAATTATTGGCTAATGTTTTAAGAGACAACAACTATTTTAGTAGCTGAAATATAACAACCAGCAAATTTGTAAAAGTAATAAAAGTAGATCATTTACATTTTCTCGTACGTTATTTGCACCAAATGACTGAAGTGAAAGTGTTAGACTGTTTCACTTATCTTGTTTATAAACTCTCTTACTTGATTATTGAAATATAAATAAAAGTTTTACGTCTAAAGGTAGAAATCAACACGAATAAAAAAAATCTTCTTCCCCATCGTTGTGCAAATGCAGCCAGTATTCAGATCTTAAAAGATTGATTATTTTTTTCAGATGAACTGAATGATGTACCATAAAATACCTACCTGCATTGACCTAATATAAAACATGTTTAAAAGTTTTACTATGTAAAATTAGGAAATTATTTTATCAATTCTTGTTTCTTCATGTGTGTAATAAAAAATATAATAAGTTGCTTGTAAAGCTAATTAAAAAGTTTAATTTAAACTTACACAGTTTAATATATTTTTACAGTTAATTTATTTCAATGGCATAACTTAAAACACGTTATTAAGTAGTTTAGTAGTTTAGTTACAAGATATAGGGAAATTTATTTACCAAGGCAGAGCAAGTAATATCGAAGAACGTACATCGCCGAGTGTGATTCCCAAGCCCGATCCTTTGATCCTATTTCGCATGCGAGAGTTTAATACGTCATTCATTCAGCTCACGCGTGACAAATATCTATGGATTAATCTCACATCGCTTTACCCGTAAACTGGTTGAAGACTGACAGAAACGACTTCAAATTGGAAAAGAAATTGGATTGTGATAATTTTTGGATAATGGCATTAACGAGTATTTAAACAAATTATAAGAAATATATTCATGGCGTTCAACAATAGCATTTTAACAATGTAAGAAGTCAACTGAATGTGAGGAGTACTATATTAGTGGTTCTAAACCTTAATTATCATACATAATACCCTGTGTTATTACTATAGCTACCATTTTTAGCACTTAAATTTAATAAAAAGATTAAATAAATTGGGGCAGTCATTTGACCGGTCGACGTATTTGTAGGTAGATAGATTTTCCCGTCGTTCTAGTGTTAAAATGTCAGAGGCTTTGATTTCCGAACCGGTGGTATAGTATTTGACTATCAATAAGAGAGTGCACTACTTTAATATTCAATAAAGATATTTGACTATGACTTTATCGTTACGGTGTCATACATCACACATTTTTGCGACAGCTTGATGTCTTGCAAATTGTTAATTTTTATTTTAAAAGGGTTTGTAGGAATAATTCGAAATATATTCCAACGCGGCAGCTACATATTTGTCGTCAAATCCAGTCAAAATGCCACAGGCACCGCACATTACGCTTTTGTTGGCAGCTGGATTTAAAAATTGTGCATGGGCGCTGCGTCTCCACGGTAGTATTTCATTTGTTTTCCCATCAACAACAAACCATCATAGTTTACCGAATAAACGTCTCTACTGAAAATAGGCTTAAACCTAAATACTTCTACAAATCAATAAAAAATTATGGCATAAAAAGATTTCTTTTTAAAAATAAAATAGAAATGTCAAAAACCCTTTTAAATGTTTGTGGAACCTGTTAACACTTTATACAAGGATTTGTAATGTTACGTTAATTATTACCCAACTATATTAAATATTAATTAAAGAAAGCGACTGAGTTCTATCTACAAATACACAACAATTTCTCTTTACATAGTGTAGCCAATAAACGAATTGTTCATCAACAGCAACCTGCACAACTTCAAATATTTCGTACTGTTCGAGTTACATTTATTATATTTTTCCTGTTTTTCAAGTTGCATTACGGGTAGTAATAGTAAAACGCAAGATTCTTCAGAATTAGACGTCGATCGGTGTTACGGAACACTGGAACCATATCTCACCCTTTTTATATATATTTAGAACCATTGGCGTCATGTTAATGTAAAATTCCTTTTTATTTCCGAATGACGTAAAAGTTATATTCAGACTTAATTAGTAAAGTAATTTGTTCATATTACTAATTGTCGTGAAACAATTCTCACCAAAGAATAATGAATAACCTACATTACAAAATAACTGTAATGTATAATAGCTAAGGTCGAGGATAATGTAGGGGTAGGACACGTAGCTACAATATTATGCTGGCAACTTTTTTTATCGTGAGCTACTTATTACAGTTTGTTTTAAAAAAGAATATTATTAGGCACCGTACGAAAAACAAGAAATAAAATGTAATGGGAAATCTATATATTTGACAGAAAATAATTCTTTAACTTTATCAGTACAGATCAAAAGGAAATCACGATTTATAAGAATTAAATAAGATTTCAGATCTACAACAGATCGATTACTGTTTATGGGTTTGGACCGCTAAGCACATCGAAAACATGAAAATGAACAACATGATCTATGAGTAAAAGAGAGTAGAATTGAAGGTCAAAGTTCAAAATTCAATGAGAAAAGTTAACATGATAAAGGATACTGCATAGAAGCGATTAAACTTTAAATTCCTAAGTTTGATATGAAAGAAAAAATAACAAATTCATATTTGAAATATTGTTGTATGTGCCGCACTTTCTACGTCATGAAATGAATAAGTCTTAAGTCTTCCACTTGATCATAGTTGTTTTAAAAAAAAAGTATTTTATTTTAGACTTTAAAGTTGCCGCCATATGTTCGGCCGATGTTTTTAAAAAAACCACGAGAGGTTTTTATTTAGAGCTCGTTTACTGTGATATATCGGAAATTCTTTTTATTCAAAACTGATATCTAAAAAATATTAATTTAATTAAATTTCAGTTTTAAAATTGTCTAAGATGTTTATACAAATGCACTAGCAATATTTTTTAATTTACTAAACATAAACGTTCTATGGATATGATTTTTAATAATTAGTAATCAGAATCTGAATGTTAAATGTCAATTAGTTTATAAACGACAAGTACTCCTTCCTATATTACGAAACATGTAAGTATAATCATATTTACGTAATTTATATTAATATAACGAACACATAATCAGTTGTAACATTTTGGAGATATAACTGATTAACTATCACATCATTATGTTCCCTTGGCATTAAACCTTTTCGCTACTGCTTTGTCTTTTGCTTGTTGTCAGCTATAAATGGATATTTTATGCATATTGTTATTGTACTCTTCCAAGGAATCAAATTGTGAGGTATTCAACGCGTTAGGTACATATTTCGTGAGGAGACAAATCCAATTAAAATCAACAGGTATTGCATGGAACACCATTCGAAGGTAGATTTTAAAAACTACGCACGGGTGCTGCGTCTACAGTAGAACTAACTAAATATCAATGTGCCTATAAGAAAACTTTCCGCCTTAAATTGCGGGTCATACATTGTTCGGACATTTATTAGATAGAAGCCTTCCAGAACTCAGTTATTGCATTCTATATAAACGTCTCTTCCTTCTAGATGCTTAATTTATTTGTTAAAAATTAACACGATATTAATTTGATGAGTTGCTGCCTAAACGATGGTGATGTAAAATAGGTAGTCCATTGATAAGAAATGAAAAACATTGGCAACAAAGTAACTAAAACGCTGATTTTTTTTTTATTTTAACGAATGTTAATGAAGTGAAATATAAGAATAACAAATTTACTCGAGTCTTATGCAAAAAATACTCATAGTTTCTTATGTCCAACGATGATCAAAGATCGGAAACAAGGTTAACTGCGGTAAAAGGACCTCATTAAACCGGGCCTGTATATTTTTTTGTGGCGGTATTTGTAGGAACGAAAATCAAAGTCATTCATCAAGACTATAAACTAAAATAATAAATAAAACCGCTTTTAAATCTGTGACGTATTCATAAAGATTTAATTTATACATTACATGATAGCATCTGGTTGTTATTCTATAGTATTGTTGTTAGTATATGTATTGAAACAAATGAAATACCATTGTTGTTCAGTTGTTGTTATAAAACATAATCCTAACGTCTTTTTCAATTCCACCTTAAAAGAAAACAAAGTGCTCTGTCCTTTCACAATATAAATCCGTTTTGTGCTTCGTGGTGTGGAATTTTACGGTGCCATTTTCTCATCTTGCAATTCCTGCACTGAAACTAATTCCTAATTCAGTGGAAAACTTTGATCCTTTTGTTGCTGTATAGCATTTTGTCCATTTCATGTATGTAATTGGATTTATATTGTTTGGGATGAAATAAAAATTTTACGCTGCTGTTTTTCAGTTTTATGGGCAGCGTAGCCAGCGGAATTACTGGGTTACCTTCCGTATATTGTGTCTTGTATTTCCTAAAGTGATGCTTTTAGATTTTTGTCGATTCTTAATATCAATCAACAAAACTAAATCATAGCATAAGAATATTTTTGTAATAATTTAACTATATCTTAGTTTATTCTTGATCTGACTTTTATACTCCTATTAATTTGAGTAAACAATTAGAAACTTTAATGTTTCTTATTTAAATTGCTAACTTTTTAGATATCCTGAACACTAGGTTGTAATATGGTTTCAGCGCTTGTGTTATTTTATTTATAATGAACGTTCTGCTCTGTTGCTGTTTAAATTTTATGAAAAATTAAAAAAATTGAATTCCACTACTTTATCGCAATCAATAATGTTCGTTAAGAGATTTTGGTGCCGTGTTTTATGGAAAGGAATTATTCATGTATATTAAAAGTATAAAAGGAGTTGCAATTAAATTCTCAGTGGGCGTTGGGTACTCAAAATAATTTATCATTGTAAGAACTTTACTGTATAAATATAAGTATAAAACGAGATCTGATACATATATTAAAATTGTATTGATTTGCTTGTAAAAGCAATAAATAAATATTCTATTCTTTCATCTTATTTTCCATTTTCGAAGTTGAAATGTGGACATCTGGTATTAAATACTTAATGGTACAGACTGTATAATCATCGTCAGCCTTTGGTAGTCCACTGCTGGACATAAGCCGCCCTAATACATTAGGGTTTTTGGACCGTCCCACCACGCTGGACCAATGCGGGTAGGTGGGTGATGACTTTACATGCCCATCCGACGCATGGATCATCTTATTTTCAGACAAATGGGCGATCGCCCAAATTGCTCTAACCAACAGAAAAACAACAATGAAAATTTGTTGAATCCCGTGACTTGAACCCACGACCGATTCTGAAGCACGACTATACCACTGGGCTACGGAGGCAATTAAGACTGTACAATAGCTCATATTTTCATTTAGTCAGACCAAGTCACTCATTCCCCAAATTGATCCATTTAATTTACATGTTTGTTAATAATTTTTTTAACTATTAAGGAATACGACGTATGCTATAAAAAAGGGTAGGCCTATGTCCAGCAGTGGACTAACACAGGCTGATGATGATGATGATGATGATATAAAAAAAATAAAAAAAAGATACAATTCATAATTACGGAGGACTTTTAGACTATCCAAGCTGGAAATTACAGGTATGTTGAGTTATGTCTATTTTTAATGTTAAGCCATTTAAATTTGGTAAAATTTGTTAAGCCGAACCAAATAACATTCAAAAATACCGATATAGCACTGGATCTCAATTGTATCTACAAAGCTTTAGAAATATACATAATCTAGTAACGTAACTGAAACCGGACCGATCTCCAACTACAAATAAATAAATTATAGTGTAGATTAGTTATTAGGTACAAAACATTGTTTTCTTTGCCTACCATTTCTATAGTTTAAAATGTACATTGTAACGTCTAAAATATGTTTCACTAACCACATGCAGTAAAATTATAAGTATTTAATCTAGCCTTTATGTTTAGCGAATAGTTATAAAAATCAAAATTCTATAATACTATTATACATCATTGTACAAAGATTATAATTACTGAAAGCTGTAAGTTAATTATTGACTAAAGAACACAGAGTTTACCCAATAACAATGCAGCAACCATAATTAAGGGCTTTCAGTAAGTACTTTTTCGTGTTTAGCGGAAATGTCCCACGGAACAGCTTCAAACAATCTTTGTTTAAACTCTGAAGATGGACCATTCGTTATATTGAAGGATTTTTGACTTTGCAAATTTGAATTTTAGCTACCTAAATTTTTAATTTGATAAAAATTATTAGTTATAGAATTTTCAAATTAAAATATTAATCGAAAAAAAATTACTCCACAATTATTATACAATTTGCAATCTTAAATCAATCAAAAATAATCAAACGCTCAATGATTTGATATTAGTTAAAAGCATATATCTGTATATATATAGGTAACAAAGATCTTTCTTGTTTTGTAAACATTAATCGTTTATTTCAGAAAGTATATGATAACAAAACCTATGTGAAAAACTGACTTAGGCCCTATTCTCATGACAAACTAACTTTTAACGTTTGATTTTAAAAACATTATAACTATAATACACAATATGTGAAACAATTGAGACATGTACACACCATAGCCCACATTCACTTACTGGAATCGTGGACTAGTTGTTGGCAAAACCATTAGAGTCAAGGTCAAGTTTTATGCCAGTATCCAACCCAACATCCCTGTCAAAACCTTGTTCTTTAAATTCAAACACTTTTCCAAATTAATTACATCCGTCGTAATTCGACCTGTTTAGGACATGTTTGTTCCTAGTGTTTTTAGTAAACTGGTATATTTGACCATTCTATGTACCAGTGTGGTTAGCAGAGGGCACTTGAACATTAATTTTTTTCATGTAGAAATCTTACAATCTATATGACATCCTCCGTTTTCCTTTCCCAGACCTAATATTCCTTTATCTTTTAACCCTTACCAATCCAGCTGTTATACAAATTTATGAAATTTATCAGGGTCAATAATATAAAAATTTAAAACTTAATTGTCTCTTATAACCAATTTGTATTATTAATTGTTTGTTCTGTCCCTAATTTTGTAATGGTCTTATTTATTGTATAAGGTTATTTATTAATTAAATTTTATCTTTGTCTGTCCAGGTACTTAACCAACTGAGTGCTATTGAGTCACTACTGTACAATACCAATAATACCGAACAATTTTTTAATAACCTGCTCTTGTTTTACCAACCTTGACATTAAGAATCACCAAGTTATCCTTAGTGGAGCCATTATATTTAAAAGAAGAAGAAGAAGAAGAAACAATTAAAAAAAAGTTGTTATATAAACAACAAACTTCACTTAGGTTAAAGTTATTATTAAAATACCTAGGATTGATCCGTTTATCAAAAGTTCTTCCAAATTTTTATATTGATTTAGTTGCACGTTAATCGTCAAATATGCATAAGGTATTTTATAAAAACTAAGGTGATAACAGGGAAATAAAGAAACCTTTCATTTAGATCTTATGACGACGTAAGTGGTTAGTAACATTTTCTTAGATATTATCAATCATCAATCAAGGTTTGGTGCAAGGATTTTATAATGTTTAGTTTAAAAATATATAGTGTACAATCTTACATTTTTTTAAAATAATACTGGAGTAAACTTGTGTAAACATTTGATATATTAAAATACGACCGCTTCAAAGAACAAGGTATTCAGTTGCTGTGGTCTAGAGGGTAATGAAAATACATTAAAGGAAGTGACGAGGAAAATAACAATACAGATTTTAACAACCGATACGACTTCATTTAGAAATTAAAGAAACTATCAATTTATTTATTTA
The DNA here is from genome assembly GCA_029286875.1 of Lamproptera curius. Lineage (NCBI taxonomy): Eukaryota > Metazoa > Arthropoda > Insecta > Lepidoptera > Papilionidae > Lamproptera > Lamproptera curius. Next base: position 16,939 of record JAGSMT010000307.1, read on the forward strand.
TTCTGTTGAACAACATTATGTACAGAGGCAAGCTTGATGCCTTTGGCATTGTCTAATAACCAACCTTTGGAGCATTACGAAAAACAGAGAGGACAAATAGGTGTAGAAATTGACCAAATTATAAAAAAACATAGGAAACTAAGTATAAGTGAATATAGTACACCAATTAATAAATAAAATAGTAGTACGGTATAAAACAAAAAAATAATTACCATTTTAATGTATATACACCGATTATATAACCGAATTATTTTCGTTTGTTAATTAATATTTCAATTTTTAAACCTTAAAGGGTTTTGATTTTTCAAAATAAGAATTAAATTATTATTATTGAAATATCAAAAGCCTTTTTTTAATACGAGGTGTAAATAAGGCAATTCTCCTATCTGTCTTCACTACCAATGATAAAGAACACATATTCTTAGAAATATTTTTTGTGGAAACTTTACTTCTTTTGTAAGGTGTTTTAATAAATAATTAATCAACCTTGAACTGACAACTTTTATGTTCTGACTTTTATTACTACAAACATAACCTAGAATAATGTATAATTTAACTGACTACGCTTATTCACAGAATACGGTATTAACCGATATAAATAACACGACGTTTCAGACGTTTGTTACATTCAGACTGCGGGTAATGAGCTTGTGGACGCATTAGTACAACAAAAGAAACGTAAGAGAAATCACAATAAAATACATATAATAACTCTACTCACGATATTATTATTAAAATGTGGTTTTATATATTATTATCATATCTGTTTTCTAAAGTAGTTTGTCTGGCTTAAATGAACACTAACAAAATAAATAAAATATTACAATGTACAAATTATAAAATTAAATATTTAATAAACAATACATATATAAATACATAAGCTAGAGGAAGCCCTCGGTAGGAAGATCAAACGGCGGAGGGAAGGGAAAGGGAGAGAAACCGGGACAATGGAGCGGTGTCCAGAAGCAATGCTTTCTTGCATTTGAGTTAGAAGGGTCCGTCACGGAGTCCTAGCGCCTCAGGTGTTGTGAGAGGTTCACTGGGATTAACCTTTGCAGATATGACTATCAGGATAATTTTGAGATGATGGATTCAAAAAAATATTTTCAGTTAGTTTTTTGATGGTTACGGCAATTTGGGTGATCAATCAAAGTAGGATGATCCATGCGTCGGATGGGCATGACAACAGTCGGTTCACCCAGCAACCCGATAGAACTAGTGTGATGGGACACGTTCCAAAACCCTAATGGAGACTTGAATTAGGGCAGGCTTATATCCAGCAGATGAGGACGAAGTTCAAAATAAACACATGAGAAATCTAAGCAGTTTTAACAACGATTGCCCGTAAGTTGGAAAACACAATAAAGTTCCATTTTAAAAACGGCGTATTAAAGCGTTAAAGTAACTTATCGACCGACGCTCGGCCCTCGGCACCCCTGATTCAGCTTGCTTTAGGATAAAGAAGTAGAGCCTGAGCCGAGGTCCCTTTCAGGGTCCTTCGGAGCTAAGTCAAAGAGCTGAAGTCTGTGCATGCTTAAATTCAACAGTCCCTCGACTTGTGGGTTGTGGGGTTAATTCCACCATCGAGAATCGTGATTAAATAAATAACAAACAACGACATAAGTATTCAGACCATCAGACGCTTGCCTTTTTGTTTACACTTTATTTGGCTTCGGTTTACAGGCGTGAACGACTTCGAGGCAAAGTATCAAATGTTTCAACATAAAGCGCCGAAAAGTAAAAAGATAGAGGTTGACAACGGATGAATTTAGCTTCAGAACGAAAATTCTTGTTATAAAGGCTTTATTAGTAACCTTTTATTTCCGGTAGTATAACAACGCATCTAATGGGACTACGACTAACCTTAATATAAATTTTGCATCTTTAAAAATTCATTTACAAATTGAAGCTAACTCTAAAATCTGGTGATAAAAATCTAAACAAAAATATTTATTTTGAGTGTTTTGTTTCATACTAAATTAAGTAGCAGTTTTTAATACCTCCAGTAAGACTAAAGAATTGATGGTGCAGCTCAAAACTGAATTTTACTTTTCAGAACTTTAAGAGCTTGAGGTAGACAAAAAATCATTATTTGTCAGTTATATTGTGAAAGTGCCATACAAGTCCTCAAACAAAACAAAACTTTCAAAGATAATAAGGGATTCTTCTTCAATTGTTTATCTGTCACAACATCTCAGGCCTTGATGTTAGCCATATTTTGGTAAACATAAATACTAAAAGCTGTCTCAGTATAATTTTATTGGTTTCATTAGTACTAGCAAAAATAGTTAAAAAAACCTCTTAGAAAAGGATAAAACATTCAGATACATTTAATTTCGGTGAACAAAATTCACTAGTGTTGGAGTATAACCAAGAGGTTGACACTTTAACCTTTTGGACCTAATTGACCCAATCGTCGAGTAATTATAAATGATAGAGCGAAATTGCGAGTTATACTTATTAGTTATTTTATTTTCCAGATCCATCTACATTACTAACTAGGATGATGAAGGATGGAGAAAAATATGTGCGTTAGCAGTATAATTCGTTGTTTTTATTCTTGTAGAATTTTTGTTTTCTTTAAAGAGTAGATGACCTCTTCGACGACAGCTGTAAATAATGTATTAAGTTTGGACGCTTTAAAGTTTGCAGTAAAAAGATGTTTTCAGTGTTTAATCCTTAGTGTTCAAATTCAAAATTCTTCCTTAAATTTGCATGATGGGAAAGTATTTACGTTGAAAAAAAAAGAAAATGTTTTCCGATGTAATAAAGTGACTTAAGGAAACACGCGCAAAAAACAAATTAATGGCCGCGCACCATACTCTATTTGACTTACGTGCTATCATTTCAACATTTTATAGCACCAAAAATAGATAAAATTTTCTGTTTTTAATCAAAAACATATATTAATTAATTGCTTTGTATATGGTTGATTATATTTTTCTAGGCTGTAATAACTAGAACAAATACAACTTGACGCAAGGTCGCGTGTATATTATAGTATATTAAGACATTTTCATGCCAATTCTTTATTTTCATGAAATTTTTTTTTAATGCAATAACTTTTATGTAAAATTAAAAAAAAATTAAAAACTTTAAAGCTAAAATACTTAAACTATTACTAACTAACAAATAATTTTATTTTTTTATTTTTTACTTTTTAAATTTCTACAATTAGTTCTACTGTTTCTACTAATCACCTTGCAAGTTTTTGTAATAATGATGCTGTTATTGTGCCATATGTCTATATATCCACGCGGTAACTACCTATAAGTGTTATCATGTTATTTCTTACTATCGTCACATTGTTACCATTTAAAGCAAAACAGCATGTTATTCTGTTGGTGGTTCTATGAAATAAATAAATAAATAAACGTACACTATATTACCTTAAGTGAAGTTTAAATATTGCAATTTTTTAACAACGTTAAACATTAAAATGGCTTTTGTAAGTTATTAACATAGATATATGTCCTTGCGAACTTTATCGTGGTCCATTTAAAAAAGTGCAATTATGTAGAACATAAACACTTTAAGTCTGTCTTTTACGGTTTCTGCCGAAACCGCGCGGTTGAGATTTTTGGTGCCGTATTTTTTTATATCTTAAATATCTATGAAACTATTTTTTAAACTAATTATTAAAAAATGGGACCAAATATCAGCTAATACTTATCATTTAAAATGAAAATAAAAAATAAAAATATAGCGCTGGGAGCGGAGCAACGAGGTACCATATATAAAAACACGCTCAAAATAAGTACCACCTTCTTTTTAGAAGTTGGTCAAATAGTAGTGTCATAAGTTGTCCTTTTACTGCACATGTATTGATAAAGCAACATAACTAAAACAAAACCGAATGCTTTATAACAAATTCAGCATTATCTTTCTTCATTAACACAGCATACGATTTATTTAAACCAATTCACCTTTACAATTATTGGCACTGCCTTGCCATGTAATTAGTAAAAGCAATTTAAAAAAAGGTGCCGCATTAATTTTAAACGTCGCATCGATACAAATTCCTTTGATACAAATTATTCAAACCTCACAAGCTAAATAAGACAGATTATCGGAATTAGCTTGCATTGAAAACGTTAGTTATTCAAAGGCTAACCGGGAAATCACGAGCAAGTCTTCTAATGCTACCGTAATGTATATGTCGGTTTATTTTTGCTATTCCTACTAAGCTACGGGATTGGTTTTCTTTAAATTGTGGTTGAAATACGATTACGTTTTTGCCACTCGTGAATATAAACACTTATTATTAAACCTGCAATATTTTTATAAATTGGAAATGTAGGTAAACCATTGCAGAATTTTTTTTGAAAGCTTGAAGTGTGCATTTTTTTCTGCAATTGAAATATATTACGGAGTAAGAAATATTAATTCCTATATTTCGATACCACCCAATCGTAATTACTCAATGACTTCCAAAACAACGGCCAAAACAACGAATATTCAATAACGCGTACCTTTTTATCGCTGAGCACAATGCGATATTTTCTCTCGCCTTGCATCTTAAAAAAAGAAAAAAATATCGCGTGGGGCTGTTTCATGGGTATGGGCTGTTTTCGTACGTTATAATTATGATGTAACACTAAGAATTCCTCTGTCCTATGTACTAGCATCGGCATTGACGGGATCATATGGTTTTTCTTGAAATCATTTGATTGCTTTTGAGAAGCCTTTTCCAACTGTATACGATCTCTGTATTTTTGTATATACTTTTATAATTATTTCTTTTGTTTTAACTCCCAATTAGATTTTAAAATAAATAATAAAATAAAATAAAATTAAAAATTAAAAGCCTTTTATTTCACCTTAAGTAACACACAACTGTAGGTGAAAAAAAATATATGTACATACAAATAAAACTAAACATGTATTTAGAGTACATATATAGAAATATGAATATATATCTATCCTTATTTATATTACTTTAAAATACAATTTGTGATAAAAATAATAAAAAATTAAAAGGTTTTATAAAGTAAAAAAATAATGAAAAGTTTCTATAACATAAATAAATGAAAAGTTATGACTATTATTAAGTGAACCCCTCTCAAGCGAGGGTGAAGGCCTCCTCCAGAGATAACCAGTTTTCTCTATAAGCCGCTTTTTTAATCCAATGCTTTCCCGTAGTTTTCACGATGTCGTTTACCCATCTCGTTTTGGGTCTACCCCTTTTTTTATATTCTAAGGGACCTGGCCACGATGTCAACCTAATTGTCCATCGATTATCGCTCATTTTGCTACGTGGGCTGCCCACCTCCGTGGACATGATACAATTAGGTTTTTTGCGCGATGCGTGAATTTTCATGTTTGGCAAGCGTATCTAAGACTAGGGAGTAGACAATTCATGACCTTTCACTTTAATTTTATGGGCATCTGGCTTTTAAAAATTTCTTTCGGGTTCCAAAATTTATTCCATGTAATTTTTACTCTTCTATCGATTTCTGTTCCGTTATTCTGTTTGGAGAAGGACAGTTGTTTTCCCAGGTAGATGTAAGACAACGTGTTCTAGAATACCGTGTTTCCCAATCTATTCACGTTTTAGAAGCTTTGAGTTCATAGTAAGCTTTTTTGAGCTGCCTGACGATTCTAGGTGTTTTTTATGGTATGTCTTCGATGGCTTTTGTAGTCTTGTTGTATGTATTTACTTGAAAGTTTGTATAAAGCTTTTAATTCATTTTAATTGCCTTGACTTTGGTTTCGTTCTTTGCAGGTCTCTTTTGCGGTCTATCAATCTTTTAGTACGATCCGAAAGTATACTGTTCCTACTGGCGTGTTTAGAATGTCCGGAAGCTATTATTAAGCTGTTCGTGATATTTGCGAAAATTTTGTTGTAGTACATTTGACGTCTTCATGCTGATAAATAAGTCTTGAGTATTCTTTAAAGTTTCTAGATATTTTGTTATTTCATCCTTGTTTTTAAGACAACTTTTTGTATGGCATTTGTTGTTATTTCTTTTGTTTTATAGGTTTAAAATTAAATGTCGCTCTTACGCATATGTGGTCGGATAGAAATGTGGTATTTTCTACTTGAACGTCCTGAACTTTTTTTCGTAAGTTGGTTAAAATAAAATCTATTTTGTTTTTGATGTTGTTGTCCGGGGATCTCCATGTCCATCTTTGCTTACTTTTTTTCTTAAAGAATGTGTTCATAATTGAAAGATTATGTTCAAACGCAAATTGGATTATTCTTTCTCCTCTGCTGTTTCTTTTGCCGTAGCCAAATTTGTTTACAATTCCGTCTCCTTTTGTCGGTCGGCCTATTTTGGCGTTAAAGTCACCCATTTCAACAACCATTTCTCTTGATAGTTCTAGAGCTTTTTCTATGGTGCTGTAGAAGGTTTCTGTCTCCTCGTGAGAGGCCGCCTCTATAGTGCATAAGCTTGATAATGCTCATGTTCAGTTTTCTATAGTAAGCTTTAGAACTGCCACTCGCTCTGATAGGCCAATAAAACTGTCTACACAGCTTTTTAGGCATTTTTGTACAATAAATCCTACTCCATATAAGCTCGGTGTTTCTCCTATATAGTAGAAAATAACATTTTGGTATTCGTGTAGCCTAACCGTCTTATTTCCGATAATTCAAACATGTCGAATTTTATTTTATCCATAGCGTCCAACAGCTCTAAAAGCCTATTTACCTATTATATTTACTGACACTATTTCACACTAATGTTTTGTAAACAATAGATACATTTTTACGAGAGCTGACGATTAAAACTCAAATGAACGTCGTAGCTGTTTCCATTCATAACTTATAATGGAAATCTCGATATGCCCCAAATTATTTTATACTGGCGCCACCCACCTTTACCGTCATGATGCACCACAGTCGTCAATTGATGTTACGAAGGCATAAAATAGATAATGTCGTGAATTAATGATGTGAACAAAAGATTACAGATGTGAAGCTGTAACACCAGACTGTATCCCTCGATTTATTTATAATAAATTTTTGACTGCCTCCGTAGCCTAGTAATAAGAGCGTGTACTTTAAAAACCAGAGATCATAGGTTTGAATCTTGCGGAGACTTAACAAATTTTCATTGTTGTTTCATGGTTGGTTAGGTCGATGTATGCCTATCACTCAATTGTAGCTAAAAATGTTTCGAATTGCCGTGGGAATGCCTTGAATTATGTTTTGTTATATGTACTCTATCTGTTAATAATTTTTTCATGTAATTCTAGTAAGAAATATGCTTTAGAGAATTTTCGTTGTTAAATGAAGTAATGAATGCTTAAATGTCGTCCTTTAACCAATATTGAATGCATAACGTTAACAAATTGCAATATATTTTTTTTAATTTGTTGCCTCCAAAAATCACATTTAAGAAAATTATACTTTTACATAAATAAAATATTGTATTTATCGGCTCAGCGGTTTAAAGCATTTCTTCTTTAGTGGCGTGTCGGGACACGTCATTAAGTCGTATAAATTACGGCTGCAATATCGGTATTCGGGCAATTCGGGATCGAGTTGCCGTACTGCACGATAATCTCTCTGATAAGTCGTTACGCTGTCCATAGAATATATGAAGCTTTTCCTATTAGGGCGTTCCCTTTCAAGATCTTTATCGAATATTCTAGAAGCAAACAAAACTGACGTCTGCAATGCGCATGTCACGCTTTATAAAAATAATAAGTAGACTATTAATCCTATATATACTATTTTATAAATGAAGACCTTAATATCTCAAGACTTAAACACCGAAATAACTGTGAGTTCTTATGCACTACTATTACTTCATACATTGTAATGTAAATTATTTTAATAACGTAATAGTTTAATTAACGCAGAAATCACACTGACTGTATTATCAATGCTAGTCAGTAAACAACGATTCCAATTGGTTGAAACGCCCTAAATCGTCCTATTACACTATGTTCGAAACTTTGGATTAGTTTTTATAGCCAAGACTTTAATGAAAATGCTTTATTTGTGTGTGTTAAGAATCAGTTATTAACACAATTATCAAACGACACAATATAAAGCAAACAATACAAATATACTCGTTTGAATTGTCTATTTCTTTTACTGTCTTTTCGCTTTACTTATATCATATATACTTCGCCAATCTCAAATATCATAGTCTAGTAAATAAACGGGCTCCATGCGACCGGAAGCTTAAGTGAATGTGTCACTCATTCTCACATTTCCGTAGGATTCACATTTTATTCTGGACCATTCCTATCATTGCAGTTATTTTAAATATTAATGGGGTTATTAAAAACTCTAGTATGAACAAAGTTTTGTACACAAAAGTTTAACGTAGTAAAATAGTCAATTTGTTAAAGCAACTAGAAGACGCCAACAGAGGGATTTGGCTGGGCTGGGTGGCTTTTCATAAACTTCGTCGAGTTTTGTCGTTACCCATCCCACAGTGCCTCAAATTGAAATTCTTTGATCAGTGCATCCTACCTGTCATAACCTACGGTGCCGAGACTTGCACAGTCTACACACGGTTCACACTTGCACAGCTCTGCACATTTGCAACATTGCGTTTCAGTAAATCTAGTCTGACAGAGCCTATGAAGAGGGCTCTGCCTCAGTATCTTGAAAGACTTTGAGCATCAGAAATGCTGTGATCCGTAGAGAAATGAGTCACTGACATAGCTCGGATTAGTAGATAAAGTGTAAGTGTCCCAGCCATGTTGCATGTGATCATATGACTTATTTGAAGACTATAAATTTATCTTAGAAAATTTAATTATTATACGTTAGTAGATAGTAGATACTGTTTTAAGATAGAAATGTTAGCAGTAGTATGGATATATATTCCATATTTAAATAATAACATGTTTTAAAAATAATTTTGGTTACCAAACTAACGATATGTATAATTTCAAATTTCTTTGTTTACAGGAAATAAGAAGTAATGCACTATAGTAATTGATTAACCGTAACTGTACTTTACTAGATTTAATAAACCAATATACAGTCATTGTAATACAAATTGAATTCTTTGTTTCAGAATAGTCGAGGAGATCGAAGAATCGAATACGGCTAGATTTATTTAGTCAATTCTACGCTGCATGGTAGACACTTACCTTGTAACAAGATTGAATATTCAATACGCAATACTATGATCTGTCTAAACAATCATAGAAAAGCTTTGAACAGAAATATGTTCTGAATGTAATAATTGTAAAATATCAGACATACTGTCTTGCTAGAGTTTAGTAGTTCTAAACTCTGAACTTTCAAAACACTGTACTAATAATGGTTTAGTTCAACTTTGATAGAACTGAAGCATTCGTACATGATCCGTGCATCTGTCTTACAAGGAATGTACATAGATAAAGTTAGAAAATGTGTTAGATCACATGTCTGAAATGTAATAATACAGTCCTAGCAATCATTTCCTTAAAACGTATTCTTTCTGTATAGTTCAAGGTAGTTAAATAAACCGTCTCTTAACTTTTAATAAATATAACAACTTGATATAATAATTTTGAAGCATTCTTGATCTATACTGAAGCTCGTAATGATCCGTCTAATCTGTTCTTTAGCACTATTGAAACTATAAAGTTAAAGAATTAAAGTGTTAGGATCACATTGTCTGAAAACTAGTTAAGAACTACAGTACCTAGCAATCTTAGCTTGTACCGTTATAAAACTAACTTCTGATATCAATTAAAAAGTAAACCCGTCTCGTACTTTAAATTTAAATATAAAACTTTTAGATTTAATGATTTAATGAATTGAAGGCATTTTTGTATTTCTATTACATAAAACTACAAGATATTAGCAGTCATATCAATCTTTTTTCACTATCGTTTGAAAGAATACAATTTAATATAATTAGCTAACTCGTTAAGAACTACATGTATCACAATTGTTGTTGTACACCAGTATGTATTACTGAACCATGAATAAAAGTTCAAAGTATACTGATTGCGTAATAAACTAAATATAAATCACCCTTCAATGTAAAATATGATCGATAAGGGCTACTTAAAATATAAACTTAATTATTATACTACTTATCAAATGCTTTCATATTTACCTTTGTTATTTAATTTAATATATAAAGTCCTTGCTGCGAGCGCCACACTATAGGTTAGACAAAATAGAGCAAAAACAACATCGACAGATAACCATCTTTGTTAAAAACTAAGTATTATATTTGGTTCAGTACAAATAATGCAGAGATTCATTAAATAAGTAATGAGAAGACTACTCGTGATTACCTACAAATTTTTCTTGCTTTGCTTTTAAATTGTGTCGAATATTGGATACTTTTTAAACCACCACGTATGAATGCCGAATATAGATTAACCAAAATAGACATGGAATTAACGTAAACAATGTAACCCCAACTCTGGTTATATCATAAACAATTTTTCAAGGCATTACGAAGCTATTAAAATTACTGGATAAGTGTCGTTCCATGTTCAAGTGCAACCAGCAGCGTTTTTGTTTCATAGTATTTATATAAGCATGGAGCTATTAACTAAACGTTTTTACTTATAGATAATAAAAAGTCTACTCAGAGAGCTTGAAAAGTGATAAATATTTTGATCGGGTAATAAATGCTTTTTAGTCAAATTTATGTTATATTTGCAAAATAGCAATAACTGATACTTTTACGAAGCAAATGGAGAACTTAATTTTGAGGTATTAAATCTGGCTTTTTTGGCTGACAGCATAACTTAATCTACTAAATCCATACCAACCCTTCACCGTAAGATTAAATTGAAATTGCCAATGCAGATGCCGATGATGTAAAGTGCTTGTTCCATTAAGCGTCATCTCACTGCAGTACCAAAATAGTGCGAGCGTTAATTAAGGTCAGTTGGTAATCGAATACAAATATTTATAATAGTATAAAATGAGAAACAGAAAAATTTAAGAATATTGGGTTATGTGTGAAAACTTATCACAAACTTGATAAGCAAACTAAGAGAAAGTCGTTTCAAAGCTAGTGATATTAAGTTTGGCCAATACGATTATTATGTCTGAAAGTTTTGGTATTTTAAACTTTCGCGATTGCAATGAAATATATTAAACAGGAGAGATTAAAAACTGTTTCACTTGTACAGGGTTATTTAAACTTTTGGTAAGTTCCTGTATTTTCAATGCTTTCAAAAGATGTTAAATTTTAATGTCAATCTTTAATTTTAGTTGTAAAAATTTTATTGTAATCTATTTTGTATAATTAAAAGAAATATATTTATTAAAATAAAACTGAAATTTAAAATAAATGACTATAAAAGTTCAAATTATGTTTATAACTTTAATAAACCGAAAGCAAAACATTTCTTGACTCTACCCAAAGTTATGTACATTTTTAAATTATTCATAATATTAAACAAAATTTGGAAATCGCATTTAAACTTCATTTTTTTAAAGCATTAACGGATTTCAAAGAATAACTTGACATTGAAAAAAAAATACATATCCTTTGAATAAGTAGTCTTTTTCAATTAATATTACAATATTTATTCTTATTATTATCTAAATATTTACTTCGGTATATTATTATACTCCTGACTGCCTCCGAGCCTAGCGGTATGGGCGTATGCTTTAGAAAACGGAGGTCGGGTTCGAATCCTGCAGGGAGCAAACAAATTTACATTGTTGTTGTTTCCTAGTTGGTTGGGGCAATTTGGGCCGATCACCTAATTGTCTGAAAAGTAAGATGATCCATGCGTCGGATGGGCATGTAAAAAGTCGTTCCACCCACCAACCCGCATTGGACCAGCGTGGTGGGATACGGTCCAAACCCCTAATGGTTAGGGGTGAATTAGGGGAGGTCTATGTCCAGCAGTGGACTATCAGAGGCTGATGATGTCATATTATTAACTCCACAGGAATTAGTCAAAAGATGTCATTACAGACTCTTAGCCAGCAATCCGTTTATAATAGAAGTTGTTTCAAGTTTTGTGTTCATCGCCCGTTGTATTACTTGGCGCAGATTTTAAGTCCCAAGTTCTACGTCATTTTTTATGCATAAATTAAGTTTGTATAACTTTCTTTAACTTATCTTTCCTTTTAATTATTAAGTCGTCCTATATAGAGATAACTGAAATATTTGAATGGGAAGAATCGAAAACCAAGAAAAAAAACCTTTATTGTTAAGAGCGTGGGGTGGTTTTTAGGATATTATCTTTTCATCAAATAAATTTAAATATAAAATTTATTAAATATGGCAAATCTCCTTTGCATCTCAAAAGAAAAAAATCAGTTTAAACTGATTATAAGGTTACAATCTTTATTTAGTGTATTGTAAAGACAACTAGTGTAAAAGAGGCAATTTGTACTTAACGGACAACATTACACTTTGTAAGAAGTTAGGTTACAGAACATCCGCGTGTTATAACGTTTTTTCCAAGACACGTCTTCAGTAATGCTTTTAATATTCATATTTTAGTAGGTAATAGAAAGAAATGGATTTGTAAAATATTTTCAGTCTCTCAAGAAAATTCTAAATATAACCACTTCATTTCAAGCACATTGAGAACCTTTTAGTAAACTAAAATAACAAAGTGAAGACTTAATTCTACATGAACGCATACGATCGCTGCAAAATTATTATCGCCCACTGTGCAGAATGTCTAATAATAATAAGCGATTCGGTTTGAAAACATTCAAAACGTTTTCTTAACTTTTATTTTTTTTTTCATTGAATCATGCTGAATTTAATTTAATAGTATAAGCTGTTTATTTGAATGCGGGGTTGAAATATATGATATTGCAATGTTACACACCACAGTAGTACCTACGTTATCCATAAAATACTACATACATTTGCCACAAACTTCTAGCGACAGTAATTAAAAGAAATGGGCTTTTAAATGTTTAAAATTGAAGCAACAAAGGTGAGCCACAAAATAATGAGCCAAATAAAAGCAAGGAAGAAACGTTTCGGACAGACCGAAAAGGCTGCCGGAAATCAGCTTGAGCTCGTAGCAGTTTCTCGTTTTAGTTTGCAGGAATACTTCCAATGAAATTCATACTAACGTTAAACTTCATTATCAGGTATTGTAAACAGAGCCTTCATAAGCAGAGATTACAAGATTTGGTACATACTTACGACAGAATATGTTGACAATCAGTATCAGTTATATCAATGACGAGAAATCGGTTCATATATAAGTTTGTAAGTCGGAATATATAAGTTTGTAATTCTTCGAAATAAATAATCATACGACATTAATTAATTTGAAACTCAATTGTACTCCAAGGGCAAAAATCTAATGATATTATATTACAATTGGTATTAACTTTGACTGGTTCGATTCCTGCTGGGTATAAACAACTTTTCTTAGTTTTTTCCAAGTTGGTTATGACATATATACTGGAATTTGCAAAATCATAATAACATGAAAGTAACAAATATGAAATTGACTTGATCATTCGTTTTAACTTAAGCAAGGAGACGTAGTAGTTAGCTGGTTTTATGTATAATCTTTATTTATACTTACACAACGCTTCCTTTTAAACTCGACACACAAAGATACACGTTTTAGAAAAAGCCCAGTGACAGAATGAATGGAACAATCCATGAAATTCTTTAGAGCGTACAGACAATAGTTCACTTAGCTAATAGTTTTGAATCTTATCTTTTCTCGTTTCAACTTATTGTATACAAGAAAGTTTCGACGTTTAAACCCTTCTATTAACAACCCCTTTGAATTTACACTATGAATTTATGTAACGTAAGAATAGCCTCGTGATCCCATTATAGTATATATTTTTTGTCGTTATAAATCGTAACCGATGCCATAGACATTAGCAATACCATTGGTATCATCAACGCGCTGCTTACTGTACGACATAGAATGTAAAGTCTCATTTAACTAGTAAATACGCTGCTACGATGCCTTCAAACGGGAACACAGTGGTGTCTTCATAATACTGCGGCAGAAATAACAACGGCAATGGGGTTAGTTATATGGAATAAACAACGTATTGGAATTAATTAGCACGATATAAAACCCATTATTTTGTTATGTCCAAAAATATAGAAAAGTGTTTTAAATTATGAGCATTTCAGGAAAGCAACGTAATACTGGCAAAAAATTGAGATTTTTTAAAAAATATGTTACGCTTTGCATATTCTCTTTGTATGAAATGCATTTGAAGGCACGAATGACAATCCGGTCGCCTCACGTCGTCGCTCTATTTCACATAGTTGTAAGATCAGAATTGCACCTAAATATTCAAAACAATTCGTCATATATCGACTGACAATATTCAGCACTAGCTGTTGCCCGCGCCTTCGTCCGCGTGATAATGCTGATATTGTTCTTTAATAACGTTTTACCACAAAAGTTTTATTCAGATTCAGAGTAATCAGACTCTCTTTAACGTTGTTTCCAATGCTCTGATCTTAGTTTTATTATGTGTATCGCATACGTATTTATTTTACATTATCTTAACGTATTTTTACTTTTCATTCTTATTTTATTTTCAGAGTCGCGTGTCATATTTTTTATTTGTTTGCCATGAATTATAAGCTTGTCTTATTAGTCAAGGCCTTTTATTATTAAGTGGATGGGATGATGACATGTTTTATGCACATATTTTTTGTAATGCATTAAATTTAACTGCCTCCGTAGCCTAGTGGTATAGGCGTGTGCTTTAGAAACTGGAGGTCGTGGGTTCGAATCCTACGGGGACTCAAGAAATTTTCATTGTTGTTTCCTAGTAGGTTAGGGAAATTTGGGCAGATCACCCAATTGTCTGAAAAGTAAGATGATCCATGCGTCGGATGGGCGTGTAAAAAGTCGGTCCACCCACCAACCCGCATTGGACCAGCATGGTGGGATACGGTTCAAAATCCCCTAATGGATGGAGGTGCATTAGGGGAGGCCTATGTCCAGCAGTGGACACTATCACAGGCTGATGATGAAATTTAACGTGAACTTACACTGTATTACCTACCTTAAATGGGTATTGCATATGCCGTATTGCTTATAATTTTTTTTTATTAAAATTATTACTGTGGTCATCCTTAAATCATAAATATGTGCTCTCGCGGACTTTATTGTAGAACAATTCAAGTAGGAAAATGATGTAGTACATAGTTTAAGTCTTTCATTTAAGGTTGAAGCAGCGATTGCAATTTAATCACACGAGGTTGTGATTTTTGACGCAGTAATTTTTTAATTTCTTAAATATCTTCTAAACTATTAGTCACCAAGTTATTTAAAAGGATGGGAACACACGATAGCTACTTCCTTATATTAAAAAAATTATGGTCAGAATCGATGTTGTAGACGTGGAGCAACGAGGTAACATACACGTATATAATATATAAAAATACGCTACGAATTGAGTATCTCCTTTTTTGGGAAGTCGATAAAATGAAATAATATAGGACAGCTAACTAAAAAAATGTATTTAAAATTTTAAAATTAACTGCTCCATGGCCAAGTTGATATCGCCATTACTTAATAACCAGGGTCATGGATTTGAATCGTATGGAAGGAAACTTTATGTTAGCGTTGGTTCTGCTTGGCTCACACAATATGGGCCGATCCTCAGATTGTTAGAAATGAAAGATGATCTATGCGGTGGCATGTATAAAGTCGGTCCGGTTGTTAACACCACTGAAGCCATTACAGATTATCAGAGCTCTTTAATTCTAAGAATGAATTAGTTCTATGTAACAACAATTCATTCTTAAATGGCTAGAATACCTTTTAAGTTTATGGAGCCAACTTGGGTAAACTTTATTCAGGTAAATCTGGATAGATGGAGGCGACCCAGGATAACTTGAAAATGGTTAGGTAAAAAAGAAATTTCAAATTACAAGCAAATTTTAAATTATAGTAATTAAAAACACGTTATTCAAGTATGTTCATGGTTTCTTATCCCCCAAAGAATTAAGTTAAATGAATTAATCTTTTTCAACAGAGCTAAAACGGATATTAGGTTCGTGTTCTTCCTAGGAACATATTTTGTAAACTGACAAATCCAATTAACAAGCCACATGCGTCGGACTTCGAATAGAAAGGTTTTATTCGGAACTATATTTTAAAAACTGAGCTCGTATGCTGTGTGCCACGCTAGAATTTTTTTTTTACTTTCTTGTCGTACCTTATATTGATCATTGAATAATGTTACAGAATGCTGGCACCCTCTTCGACGAGCATTCGCCACCTTGATGGGAAGTGGTCACTGACAACCATAGACGTTGACAATACCAGTGGTATCGCCGACGCGCTGCCTCACCGTGAGACAAGGGTGTTAAGTCTTGTTTACCCAGGTAACATCGCTGGCAGGTGCCCTTCAAACCGGAACGCAGCAGTGTTTTCACACTACTGCTTCGCGGCAGAAATAGGCACCGCGGTGGTACCCACCCAGACGGTCTCCTGTAAACAGGGGACCTACCACCGGTATTAAACAGGGGACCTACCACCTACTACCTACCTATTTGACCTATTGAAATTTAAAGATTTTCTCTTTAAATTTTAAGTTAAGTGTATTTTTGATGATTGTCTTGTTATTGAAGGTGCCTGTTATCCCTTAAAAAATATAATTTTTTCTTATCAATTTTTTAAGTGCGGTAGCAAAAACGATACGTACGCTGCCTCTGGCATTTTAATCGTATTTTACCATTTACAAAGTGTATACTTGTCACGTTCACTAGGAAGAATATGCTTTTAGAATTCATACAAAATAACATTAATGCACCAACTAATATACGTCGGATGTCTCGAGTTCTTCTCAGATATTATTTCGTTCAATGAAAAGAAAATCATTTCACTCCTAAATATTAAGAAATCCTGGTCAAAATGTTTTTCTTAAGGGAATCTTCAATATCATAACTATCAAAACATCTAGTCAACTAGAAATGTAAAGAGATATACCCTAAGTCTTGAATGGTAATGAGTTTTAAATAAATAAACGACGAGTTAGCGAGTCGTTGTTATGCACGTAACTTACGTGATATAAAGGCCAATGTCGGAAATCGCCGTCAAACGATGCAGTTTCAATTGGCGGTAACCGAGATGGCGCGTGCAACACTTGTTAATCTTTTGAAGCGGGTTTTGATTCATTGCAAAGTGAAATAATGCGTAAAATATACAAAAATATTTCTTCGAAATCAGATTGAATCTTCGATAAAAAAATACAGTAGTCTATTTTAGCAGTTGGATAAACAGTGATTAATATAGTGTTATAATTATCTAAAATACTACTGAATTGATTTCTAATGTCTCCTAACGTTTGAACACTGCTGAGAAATATTTCTTTACTTTCGTTATTGTTAAGAGCGCATTGTGCTTTATTATAAATATTCTTAATGCGTGTAAAAAAAGCATCACGTTCAACAGTTACAATAGTTTAATGATTAGCGTCAGTTAAAGAAATAGGTGCGTCTTTTTAGGTGACATCTTGAATATATCCACATAGACACATACAAAGCGAAAAAGAAAATAAAATGATTTAATTTTTTATTAATCTTTAAATGGCTTTGAAAAAAGTATTATATAGTAATGTATATTCTATTTCTATTTGAAATCTATTTCAATATTGTTGAGTTGTTTGAAAAACAAATAGCCAATGAATTAAATTAGTATTTAATAAAATAAGCAATGAGCTCCATTTTCATAACTTCGACATTTATTTATAAAATTCTCTAAAAGTTGCCAGTACTAAAATCTATCAGTGTCGCCTTCGTATGTCCAGTGAACCATAAGAAAGAAAGAAGTAGTATGAAAATTTAACCATTTTGCAATTATTCCTATTATACTAACAAGTTTAGGGAATCCAGAAGAAAAAAATTATAAATTAATATAAACTTGTTACTTATATACTGTATTTATTTTAAGGTGTGATTGGCTTTGAGCATTATTTCATTTGTCCGAATAAGTATTTGTTCTACTAATTTGCTTTCACCCCAATTATAAAATGAAAGGGATAAGCGGATTAAACTTTAAGCGGCTTGACAGATTGTTATTCATAAAAGGGATTCAAGTCGTGTGAATAATTAAGCTCTAACTCTTTACAGTTGAGTTAATTTTAACATATTACTGTAAATGAATTACATATTTCATAAAGTAAACTAAAAATGGCTGTATGAAATCTGAACCTTTAGTACTTTAATAAAAAATTCATCATCGCCAAATTATTAAGCTCACTCGACACATGTGCCTTTGACTTTTCAGACAACTGGTTTATCGGTCAAAATTTGTCCTATCCAAGCTTTAGTGGTTCATTCTGGTTGGTTACTTAAACGATTGCTTATTTTCTCACAAATCGAATTTTCCTCGCAAGATTTGAACTCTTGTTTTTAAAGCAAAGACCATATCCACTATGCCATAATAGTATTTATAATTAACTAGTCTACAAATTCATGTTTCTTGTGTTAAACCTATTCCTATATCATCATTTTAGCACTCAAATGTTTACCGACAAAAATGCCCAACATTAAGCTTAAAAATATATTAAAACATACATATAAAGAAATAAACTTAAATATCTTTGAGAATGTATAGTTACTTTGGATTTTATACATTTAAATTGTTTTTTGTTTTAAAAGATATTGATAAAAGTAAGGGTTCTTTAGAAAAATTTTAACCAACATAGATAACTGGCATTTTATTCAGCGTTTGAGAAGTCAATATCAGTTTCAACCACTAAGCACTTTTTGCTGTGAGGCAAAAGGCTTATTGAAAGGAAATAAATATAAAAACAGAGAATATAAAAGTATAGTTTACCGATCTAAATTGCTATTGTCTAGCAAATGGAAGCGCTGCAGGCGACCGGAAGCTTGATTATAAGTATCACAATCACACACACACTTCCGGTTAAAGCATATTTTGTTCTGGACTATTTTTTATATTTGGGGTTATATATTTATGTTTTAGGGTTATATACTGCCTCCGTAGCCTAGTGGTATGGGCGAGTGCTTTAGAAACCGGAGGTGTCGGTCGTCGCCGACTCAACAAATTTTCATTGTTGTTTCCTAGTTGATCAGGGCAATTTGGGACGTTCACCCAACTATCTGAAAAGTAAGATGATCCATGCGTGGGTGGCATAAAGTCGGATCCACCCACCAAATCGCATTGACCAGCGTGGTGGACAGGACCAAATGTTATATAGGTGTATTAGGGAGGCCTATGTCCAGCAAATGGACTATCAGTCAGGCTGATGTTGATGGTTTATGTTTTGTAGGTTATGCTCATTCCAAAAGTTTTAAAGCGATATTTTAATACTTTCTGCTATTCACGCACAATCTTAATAGCTATAAATATTACGATTAATTACGTTAAAATTCAGCTATCTTGTCCTGTGAAATAGACCCTTTAAACTGAAAGCCTTTCTACTTTATTATTTATCATGTACAGTGTATTTTTATAAAAAAATACATTTTCTATTTCTTTACATAGATATATAACATATCGTATATATCATATATATCTTTAAAACTTTCACTTTACTTGATAATAGTGGAAATATTGCGGTTATATTGCAAATATTACATCGCTTATCACAAAGTTATTAAAAAAATGGAATGAATGGAAAGCTAATATCTATCATTTAAAAATAATGAAGAAAATCTGAGCAATATACAGAGAACTAAATAATATATAAAAGAGAAAAAAACATACGCTCCGTATTGAGTACCTCCTCCTTTGGGAAGTCGGTCGATTACTTTTATTAGCAGTATAGCAGCATAATAAGAATCCTAATTGCAAAATGTTTTTACATCGATATACGGCGTTTTTCTTAACTGAAAATTTTTTATCATTTTATTTACCCAATCTCTACAATACTTACATACAATATCTCAATTAGTAAAAGAAAAACTCTAACGCCGCTAACATACTATTTATTCACGTTGATGGCCATCGACAATAATTCTATCAATTCACACTGTACTATTGGAACCGGAGACATTGAATAAAATATGCAATTAATCCTTTGATCATCATCAGCCTTGCATTTACATTGAATGATGAAATTAGAAAATCCTACGTGAAATATTACTTATAGTTTAATATATATGTTGTATTAATTATTAAATGTTTTATTTTTTTAATCTTTGTGCATGAAACATGTGCTTGTGCTTAATGCCAATGGCATTTTCTGCCAGTCAACCTTGGGGTGATTCAGAGATAAAAGTGGAGAGGTGCACATATCTTAACATCGTAAATTCAAACTTTTATTATAAATATATAACTATAAATAAATATATAAAATACAACAAATGCATATATATTCAAGAAGTAAATATATATAGTATAAATATATGAATATATTAAAACATATATAACATACATGAATAAAAATACTTTAATAAGTATGTCTGACGATTTATTTATCCGTTGATATTTCTAAAGTAGGTGCTCTTTAACTTTTCGTTTAAAGGTCCCAACGCTCCACCATCTTGATTTAGAGAGGTAAGCATTCCACAGGAGGAAGGATTGGACAAAAAGAGGAGTGCGTGGATGTAGAACAGTGAATAGGGCAAATAAGTAAAGTATTCGTCCATCGAAGATTCTTGTTGCTGACATCACATTAGTATTGAAAATTAGAAGATAGTAAGACGGCAAATTGGAGAATTGGAAGGATATAGAGTGGTTAGGCTCGTAAGGAGCGTCGTTGACGAAGGCAACCACCGAAGTTGGGAACGTTGGGCAGATGCGTGGTCAATTTACAAGATTAAAAACGAACGAATGCAGTAATTTAGAAGTCGGTCAAGTTTTTGAGGTGATCTGCACTCAGGTCAAGATAGCATACGTCACATAGTCGACAATAGGAAAAATCAAGGCCTGGTCCAAGGTCACTTTCGTTTTAATGGGCAAAACTACTGTAACGATAAAGCACCACAGGATACCTGAACTCTCTGCACAACATTGCTATTTAGCTGTTCCAATTTAGCGTTTTGTCTATTAGGAGGCCTAGATTTTTACACTATGACTAAATGGAATATGATCCCGTAAAATGACGTCATGTATTATGTGAGTGCATAAAGAACTAACTTTCTAGATTGCGACTGCCAATAATTATTGCTTGGCATTTGGATGGGTTTACAGCTATGAACTTATCACACCGCTTTTTATTGTGCAAGTCCTTATTTAAATTTTTAACCTCCGTTTCAACATTATTAGTGAATGCTTCAAGTACAACTGAGGGTCATCGGCGTAAAGATGATACGCCATTGAAGATCAAAGGTGATGATTAATAAATATGGAAAATAAAAAGTGAGAAAGAATACCGCCTTGAGAAACACCAGATTTAAGGTTCAACCAGCAAGATGATAGTTCATTAACAAACCGATTGCTGGCGCCTCGAAGATAAGAAGTAAACCATTCCATCTTCCTCCGAAATAATTAAATGGGAGAGGACTGCAGGAGAACCTCGTGACTGATGGTATTGAAGGCATTGTAAAGTCAATACACGAGAACTGTGACCATGGTTTTATCCATGCTCGCTTTATATCGCCAGTCACGTTGAGCAGGGAGAAGTGCAGGTTATCCTGTTCAAGATATCCAGATTATATCTGGATTTAAGGAAAAAGGGATAGGAACAATCATTCGTTGGCCAATTTTATCATATCTAACTGCATCGGATTTTTGGAAAGGATAGCTTTTTGATGTCGTCGGAAGTAACTAGAGAAAATTTTAACGGTTGAATACAAGGTCGCGTCAAACCATTTAAAAAGAAATAGTGTCACGTACGTTGAATGATTTAAAGAGAGTTGTAGAGAAATGGTGATTTAAATCATCCAAACTAATTGAACTAGTAAGGCTTGAGTTCGTGACTTACCGATACCCAAAGTTCCAAGAAACCTCCAGATATCGGCAGGAGAAGAATTACTTAAATTGTCCTGGAAATAGCGGCGGTTTAGCATTGGTATCATCTGATTACACCGATTCCGTGCAATTTTATGGGCCTAATTTTCGTCATTCCGTTCCAATTTGAATTTTGGAATGAACGATTCCTGTCCTCAGTAGTCAATATTTTCCTTTTCATTACAGCCCCTATTCAACCTTACCTGGTCTTTGTAAAGTTTATCAATATTAATTTTAGCGAAATACGCAAGTGCAGACCTTAGGGTTTAGGTTTAGGAGGTTGTTGGAATAAGAAAGGAAAATTAAGTCATGGAGAGGAAACCAGGGTTGAATGTTACGTGAAAGGATACTTAAAAATAGTAAATATCATATACAAAGCTATAAAGACTTCTAACTGTCATTATTAGTTTAAACCACGAAGAACAGAATAATCAAATCGTATTTTCGATTCATTTAATTTTATGCTTTAATCGGCGTTTGATTTGAAATCTTATTTCTAATTTTACTTATAAATTAATCTGTATGAAGTGGATTCGATATGTAAAATGCATAAAACGAGAAGTAATTATGACCCTCGGACTCTATATTATTTTTAAGTTCAATTTATATCGTATTTTGATTGAGACAATCGATTACGTTAATTATGCGTTATTTTTTATTTGTACATGGAACGTTTTAAAGTTAACAAATAAATATGATCGACTTCGAACAGTAAGTATCATCTAATGCAATAAGCAGCGGATAACAACGTACGGTATCGCGTAACCGCTTCCAAATTCGGCCGACGCATTTTAAATACTCAGATAATTTTAGCTATTGATTAAATCAAAATGTCTTATGGCATGTTTTGCACATAAAATAGAGAATTTTTCCAAAGCTTTTAACTTTAACTTTCACTGCATTATGTAAATAAGCTTTGTATATGCACCACTGACTTTTAAAAGTTTAACATTAATTGATTCTTAGTTTTATACTTAAAATGTAATAAAACTCTTGGGACCAATATATACAGTTTAGAAACAGCGTGTCCAAAAACCGAACGTTTAATATCCACGGAATCATCTAGAGCTTACAAACAATGGTTCATAGTAAAGTTTTGGTGGTCCTGTTTCATCTAATTATTCAGAATTAAGTTTCGACGTTAAGGCTTTTGAACCTAACTTGTGAATTTATAAAAAGTAAGAACAAACTCATGACCCTATTATAGAGTGGGTTAGCAGTTAGATGCAGTGTTTCTTTTATTTTACGTTTAAGTCAAATTGTTAATTTACTATAAGATTATTCTCCTGCTTAGGTTTTTATTTTTATATATGGTCGTGGCAACGTTTTGTTTATAGGCCTTTATATGTGTGGCAAATTAGGCACTAGTACTAAAATATCTTTTTTATTTTCTTTCAAGAATAGAGTAACTTATAAAACGACGAAATAATTTATGCTTACCCAACTGCAACATTATTCTCCGGTGAATAAAAGAGTCAGATGCCACCGGAACCGAAAGTTTGGCAGAACGGCACGTCACGACTTTCGGTAGCTGTATATTTTATGGCGTTTCCGTTATCGAGATTAAATTGCTAAAATTGTGTTTAAGTTTTGAAAACTTTATAACAATAGATTACGAGACGACTCGGCTTTTGTTGACGTGATCGTCAGCCGCTGACATCCAGTTGGTTTAGACAACTTATATATTATTAAAAATAATAATAACTGAAACACTAAATGATTTGGTGAAAATTAACAAAAGGCCGATCATACTGGTCTGGCGTTAGAAAACTTGTTTTTTCCTGTCATTGACCTCGATAGGACATTGACGACGGTCTGCTTTTAGTAGTATTCCTATATTTATTTGATATTTCACGGCATGGGATCCTGTTTTTAAAGCATTTATTGCAAGTAATATAAATTTGAAACCAACTCAGGAATATTTTCTTGCAGATAGAAAAAGTATTCTATTCTATAAAGCTTTCCCCGTCAGAAAATGAAATGGTGACAAAAAAAATAGCAATTGAAACTACGGGAAAAGGGTTCTGAGTACTTTTGGACGTATGCAAATTAGCAGCAACTTAATTGATTGCTTGCTCTGAAAGTTGCGTATACAAACTGTTTCAGTACTTGTTAAAACTGCAATGTTTTAGTTAAACAATGTCAAACGAATTAACGATTCGATTAGTCCGAAGTCTGCAACAGTGAAATGGCCATTTCGGTGGATGATTATCATATTACAATAGTTTTGTGTTTATCTGATCGCTTAGTCGTGCTAAAAGCTGTGGGGTGTTTTGTTTTCAAAAAAATGCAGAAGGACAGATGTAAAGTTATTGAAATATTGCTTACTTGAATCTACAATGATCTAGTTAAACTACACAAACCTCAATTCCTTCTCAATAACTGCCCCCATATACTAGAGAAGACGACTTTGAGTGTTTCTTTTAGACAGGACCGTGTTCAAGCGAGTCAGGACAGTCAGAGAAATTCAGAAGAACCTGACCATACCAATTCAAATTGGGTTCACATAGGCTCACTATAGGATACGCTCAGGAGGATAATGGCATTGTTGAAGTAGGTAATATTTTGCCTTTGTAGGTAGGTATGCCTTTGTTTCCGCAATCTTTATCCTCCGCGACTCCGGCTGGACCGCACCGAGGAAATGGTCTGAGGGACAGTTCGAGGGTGTGTCATTTGATGGTTTGTCAATTTTCGTCCCTTCTCGACTGAAGCGGAACTAGTGGTGGAGCTTAACATCGAAGGCGTTGACATTTGATGATTATGACGTACAATAAAGGTATTGTATTCTGTCTATCGCATCAAAATTGATGCAAAAGGAATTAACAATGTTTGTATGTGCCTATGAACTCTTTTTCAACCTTTTTCAAATTTCTGGGAAAATAAAGGTAAACACCTTACGTAGAAAAATATACATTTTATTCGTTTTTATTGAAAACGCGTCCTATCATAAGCCCAATTTAAAATAACTGCATATTTTTTGAGGTTAAAAACTGCATGCTACTTTTGATTATCTATCTTAGACCGTGTAACGTTAATTTCATTTTATTTTTTGCGAAATTTTCCGCTCTTCTGACAGAAAACAGTTGCTACAAATGCAAAGAAATATATAAAACGAAGGAATACTTGAGAGATCTATCACTGTGAAGGTAGAATTGAGTTCGAGTACAAGCTAACGCCTTAAAATTTCGATAAGTTCAGTTCAAAGAGTTATTTTTGTTCCAGCTAACGAGTTAGGTAAAGGATAAGGAAGTTGCTTTGCCCACGGTATGCCCTAGGATGATTGGCAATTTGTGTAAATAATCAAAAACATTTTAGCTAATTTTTCTTTGTGATCAAATTAACAAATTAAGAATAGACGCCTATGGCAGACTTTATCGTATTTAAATAAACTTTACTTAAATCTTTATATTATATAGCCTATAGTTATTTTTTAATATTTAGGATTTTATAAATAACTGACACAAATGAATGTCATAGACAGTTGCATAGAAAGACACTGAAAGGAAGAACATGGCCTCATAAACTATTAAGTACCTACCTGATAAGGGATTGTGATGTAATATAGTTTTGGAAAAATAGCCAAAGTTGTAATGTCTTTCTGACATTAATGAAACTTATCAACCAAATCTAGTCAAATTAATGTTCAACATGGAAAAAATTAAATAATGTGATCATTACGATGTGTATTTGTAATGATTTTAAAACATATATAAAATGATTTTGTCTATGTGAAATATTTTATAAATGCAATGTGTGTACATAAACCCTGAATCTCTATATTGTTTTAAAATAGAGTTCTTTGGAATTGGATTCTACAAATTTTTGGAAAACACCAGAAATATGTTTGATACAGCCAAAACTCTAATAATTGAAATTAAAATTCGTATTCGAGGGCAATTATACTGTAATTGATACATTTATTTATACTAAAAAATCGTTTGGTATGCATAATACTTTTTTTATTTCCATTTTAATCATAAAACTGGTGATTGGTTATTTAAAATGAAAAGTGACAACTATACTTAACTTGAGGAACCCTTGGTCTCATTTGTTATAAACTTAAAACCAAGAAAACGGAGCTTTTTGAAAATTAACAGAAACTAAATTAACTTTGAGGATATGAATGAACCTTTGTTAGATTTGTGGGAGTTCAAATTTAAGTTAATAAAATATCATATTTTAAAAATTGTAAATATTATATACCTACAAAGCTATAAAAACTTCTAACTCGTCATTCATATTTCACCGACAAAATACAAGAGAAAGCATTTAATAAAAAAAAGTAATTTTTATTTAGAATAAGAGCACACTATCAAGGCATAAACAATATAGATTTGCAATAACCGACCTAGAAAGGCCATTATTTCGCTCACATTACAAGTTTATAATTGAGTCTCCGCAGGACTTTATTGTTGAAGGCAAATTAAAATAGTAATAATTGAAGTACAATAATCTTACCTTGTATTTCACAAATTTATACAAGGTTAATGGATGATTAATGCATTTCCTAAAAATCTTAAAAAGTAAGACGCTTTGCTAATACATGAAACCTTTATTAAGTAAGAGCTTTTTTGCTCTTCGCAATCCACATAAAAGTTAAGAAGTCATGAAATATTTATGTACCCAGTTTTTTGGCACGTTTAAGACATTCCGAATTCTATTGGCAGTTTAAGACACGTCCTCTAAAAGGTTTTTGTTATCTACTCTGTACAATCTGTATTATTAGGTTCACGTCAGATAACTTTAATACACATATGGGTTTTATTTGACATTAACTATTTATGAAACAAAATATTGAGAAAATATATCGCTTTAGCTTTTGGTGATAATCAGTTGCAAAAACGAAATTTATAGGGTCGGTTTAACCTTTTTAAATACAAATTAGTTAGAATTGTCATTGACATAAAAAATATATGAAAAATTATAACTTGCTGCAACGCAGGCTTAAGCCAGTAGGCTGTAATTGGAAAAAAATACAAGATGTAATTGACCAAAAATAAAAAAATATAGTAATAAAAGAAAACTTTGACC
The DNA here is from genome assembly GCA_029286875.1 of Lamproptera curius. Lineage (NCBI taxonomy): Eukaryota > Metazoa > Arthropoda > Insecta > Lepidoptera > Papilionidae > Lamproptera > Lamproptera curius. Next base: position 43,735 of record JAGSMT010000307.1, read on the forward strand.
TGAAACTGAAAAATGGCACGTAATCCGAATAAGAGCCTGCGGTGGGCGAAATTGTTCAGAAATACTACATGTCATTTGGATTAAGACATTACTTAAAGCTAAAACAGTGTTTAAAATTTAAAACCTTAATATGTATCATGAAAGAGCTTAAATTAAACTTATATACAATTTGGAATATCTTCATTCAACATAGGACCAATACACTCACTTGTTGATTATCAAAAATCTACCAAAAGGTTCAGAAAAGGGCGCCTCTGACCTGAAAAATAACCGGTGAAATAAACTTAAGAGGACTTTTTTGTCATCTTCTATATATAAAAAGAAAGTTGTGTTAGTTACACCACTTATAACTCAAGAACAGGCAGAACGGATTTGGCTGAAAATTGTTAGGGAGGTAGCTTAGAGCCAGGAGACGGACATAGGATACTTTTTATCCTGTTCGACTAGCGTTCCGTGTGACTTGACATGAAACGTCAGTCACTATAAAACGTGGTATAACAAAAAGAATCAGACTTGGAATAAGAAACTGCAAATGACAGCTATGTAATGACGTATGGATGAAAATTGTAAGAATATTTCTTTTATTATTTTGTTATATTTTATATATTTGTAAAAAATCAATAATAAAATTATTTCTATTAAATAAATAATTAACAAGTGGATTGAAGTGAAGTGAAGTTTAATTAATAATGCCTGCGACCTAGACGATCAAATCTTTCCCGACAAAGCCTAATGCAAGAAGAATACAAAATATGCCAAATGAAAGGACTGAAGAAGAACAAGAAATTGCACGTGAACAGCGCGGCTCGACTTCGATGCTCTCAATCACGAGAGCAAAGTGAAGCAGCCCGTGAAACAGCTCGGTTGGCAATACAGAATCGTCGAGCTGAACAACAGAAGTCAACAAATAAATAATTTGCGACGCAGAACAAGATATTTAGCTGATTTAAATCGAGCAGCGTTTAGATACGATTGCAGCTTGCATCCTAGCGTTTGCATTGAGCAAATGGACGTTGTTTGCAGTATTGTGTGCATTAAAGTTTTCGGAGAAACGCCTGGATTATGCTGCTTTAATGGTAAAGTGAAATTGCCAGTGTTGAGTCCGCCACATGAGCCATTGTATTCATTGCTTGTGACGAAACACAAGAATTACGCCACTTTCTTGCAAATACTCGAAAAATACAAGTAGTTTCCAAATGACGTCATTTGGGGCAGACATTATCGAAGAAGGAGGATTTAATCCGACATTTAAGGTGTTTTGTATTTACACAGAATGTAGTTAAAGAATAGTTTACTTTATCTATTGGTATGTATTATATTTGCTAATACTGAACTCTTCTCTCCCACAGAAAAGTGTTTATAACCAGTTAATACCGTCTGATTTTATTTTGTAGATACAGGACAGATTCACCATCGAATTGGATCATTACTACCTTTCGAAGATCATCATCATCATCATCATCATCATCAGCCTGTGTTCGTCCACTGCTGGACATAGGCTCCCCTAATGCACGCCACCGCTTCCTGATCTTCGGCTATTCTCATCCAGCCCACACGGCCACTTTGCGAATGTCGTCACTCCATCTTGCCGCAGGCGTCCTACACTACGTTTGCCGAGCCTCGGTCTCCACTCCAGAACTTTTCGACTCCAGCGGTCGTCAGTTCTGCGGCTTATATGACCGGCCCATGCCACTTCAGCTACTAATCCGGTGGGCTATGTCGGTGATTTTGTATTTTGACCTTTCGAAGATACACAGAATAAATTTTTACAAATATATTTCATGGGCAACATGGAAGAACAACTTGATCGAAGCCTAGGGATCAATGCAGGAATGAAGCGAGCAATTCTTCAAGACTTGCAGTGTCCGCTTCATGAACATCATGCGTTGGTCAGGTTGTTAAAGAGTGCTTTAGAGTGCATGCCAAATGATGACTATAAAGTTGTCATCAAAGCAGATATACGACCATCTGGAACACACGAACGCACATTTAATGCTCCAATAGTAGACGAAATTGCCATCCTGATAATTGGTGAACAGTAGGAAAACGCGATATTGTGCTTACATCGTCAGCGATACTGGGCAACTGCAACAAACTATCTGAAACTCATCGATCATATGACGCGTTGCAATACCACTGATGTTTTGGCAAGGAGAAGATGGATATTATTTTAATAATAAATGCAAAATCCCTTGAATGGTGAGCATCAGTATCATAATTTATTTCTTTTATTTGTGAAAGACACTGATTTAAAATAATGTTTATTAAAATAATGGTTAATGTCTGTATTGTTCGCCTTGGAATGGTTAATGATCAAATTTTAATTTCAGGTGAAGAAACTATAAAGAAAGTTAGCTCAATGAATTATTATGCATATCGTTTGATGATTCGTCAAAATGCTGACAACTAATTGCTGCGGTTTCGTCGATTGTTTCAGCAGTATTGCGTTGACATGTATGTAAAATAGAATAAATGTTAAACGTTCCGTTTAACATTTATTAGAGTTGAACCAAGCCAAACTGCGTTCTGAGGAGTACATCCATTTACGTGATGCAGTTAGTACCGAAGGAAATGCAGCTAATATTGGTCGATTAACTCATTCTGCCGGTGACGCTATATTGGTAGCCCACGTCATATGCATGAATATGACAAGATGCAATGACATATGGTCGTCATTACGGCCGGCCAGACATCTTTATTGCTTTTACCTGTAATCCAAAATGGATAGAAATTACCCGGACAAACATCAAATAATAGACACTACATCACAGCACGTAAAATCAGGCATAAAATTCGGTCCCTGATGAACTTTATTGTTAAAGAACGCGTCTTTGGAGATACTCGATGCTGGATGTATTCAATCGAATGGCAAAAGCGAGGCCTGCCGCACGCACACATTCTTATTTGGTTAGTGGAAAGAATTCAGCCTGACCAAATAGATGATATCATATGTGCCAAGATTCCTGATCATGAAGTCGATCCAGACCTACATGATGTTACTACTAATATGATTCATGGACCGTGTGGTGCCATCAATCCCCAATCACCTTGCATGGTCGATGGAAAGTGCTCTAAACGATATCCACGGAAATTAACGGCAGAGACTGTCACTGGCAACGATGGGTATCCGCTGTATCGGCGTCGATCACCAGATGACAACGGTCGGACTGTCACAACATAAGTGAAAAGAATGGATTTCGTTGTCGACAACTAGTTGGATTGTTCCATATTCGCCACTTATTTCTAAAACGTTCAAGACACATTGCAACGTTAATACTGCAATTCAGTGAAGTCCATAAAATATATTTGCGAATATGTCACAAAAGGTGATATGAAGTGAATATGGCGGTTTTGGATTGCAATACTCGAATACCAGCGATGAAATTTCACGCTATCAAGTTGGTCGTTATGTGAACTGTAATGAAGTGATTTGGCGTATATTCGCATTCCATCATGAACGTCATCCTACTATTACGCATTTGGCGGTGCATCTGGAGGATGGTCAACGAGTATATTTCACGGCTTAGAATGCTACGCAACGTGCTGAAACTGCCAAAGTGATCAGTTGCACGAACTTTGCTTTACTCAGAGATGCCACGTTATTATACTTGGAATGCTTCATCGAAGAATTTTCGAAGACGGAAGCAAGGCGATGCGGTTCCTGGGTATCCAGATTGCGTTCTCACTGATGCTCTTGGTCGTATGTATACAGTTCATCCAAAGAATGATGAATGTTTCTATTTGCGGTTGTTGCTGGCGAAGGTGTGTGGCCAATTTCAATTGAGACACTACGAACGGTTAATGGTGTAATATTCCCAACATATCGTGCTGCATGTGAAGAATTGAACCTTTAGAAAACGATTGGGATACGACAATCCGCTGAAGCCATTATCTCTGCATCTCCAAGTCAGATACGCACATTATTCGCTATCATACACTTTCGACATGTAACCTGTGGCACAAATATAAGGATAGTATGTCAGAAGATATTTTACATCAAAGTCGTGTCATTTATAGAAATCACGATATTGAAATGAATAAGGAGATACTAATCGTGCTTTACTCTTGATCGAAGATATATGTTACCTCATGTGCGGTAATTTATTAATCAGGTTAGAATGCCAGCGCCAAATCGTGAAATGAATGACGCATTTAATCGAGAATGGGAACGGGAACGTGAATATAATCACCATGAATTAGATTTAGTAGTTCAAAGGAATGTACCCCTGTTGAATTACCAACAAAAGGAAGTTTATGATACTTTAATGAAGACAATTGCATGAAAATGGTGGTTTATATTACCTAGATGCCCTGGTGGAACTGGCAAGATCATTCCTTAGCGTCATTAGTTTTAGCAACTGTTTGAGGACGAGATCTAACATAGCGGTTGCAGTTGCTTCTTCTCGGAAATAGCAGCCACATTGTTAGAAGGATGCCGCATGACGTGATTATTCAGCGTTCAAAGTACGTTAAATCTTCAAACTATTGAAGAACCAACGTGTAATATTGCAAAACACTCAGCAATGGCCAAAGTTTGTGACGTGGCATCGAAAATCGTCATCTGGGACGAATGCACAATGACGCACAAACGTGAATTAGAAGACTTAACCGAACATTAAAGATTTACGCAATGACTCGAGATGTTTTGAGGAGCAATGATTTTACTGTCTGGCGATTTCCGCCAAAACGCTGTCCAGTAATTCCAAGATCTAACAGCTGCCGACAGAATATAAACGCTTTAGCCTCAAATCGTCAAATCTATGGCGCTATGTGCAAAGAAACTGTCAGCTGACAACAAACATCGAGTTACATTGCTTAATGATACATCTGCTGAAAGATTTCTCGAGTGCAATTGCTGACTATCAGGTAACGGTCAAGTACCTGTAGATGAATCGAGGATTAATATCATTTCCAAATATTCTGTAATTTTGTCTTATCAAAAGACGAACTTATCAACAATGTATTTCCAGATATTATTTCTAACTACAAAATAATGAATGGTTGAGTGAGCGAGCAATTTTAGCAGGCTAAGAATAAAGATGTAGATGACCTGAACTACATAATTCAAAATAAGACTATTGGAACAATGCATCTATTTCAAATCTATATCTGCTCCAAATGAAGATGAAGCAACCAACTATCCAATTGAATTTTAAACTCTTTGACGTGCCTGGCTTACCACGCACAATTTACACCAAAGGTTGGCTCTGTAGTAATCATGTTTGAAACATAAACCAACCAAACTGTGCAACGGTACGCGTTTGGTGGTTAGTAAAATGATGAACAATGTAATTTACGCTACGATAATGATAGGAAAAATTCAAAGGTGAGGAAGTTATCATTCCGAGGGATCCTGATGATCCCAACCGATATGCTGTTTCAATTTAAAAGACTTCAATTTCGATACGTCTTGTCATTTGCCAGTGACCATCAACAAATCACAAGGCCAATCTTAAAAGTTTGTAGTTTAAATCTAGAACATTCCAATGTTTTTCCCTAGGTCAATTATACGTGATATGTTCACGGGTCGGAAGACCATCTGCGTTGTTTGGTTTTCGCCTGGATAATAAAACAAAAATGTCGTGTATCAAGGTCATTTTAAGTAGAGCAAACATGTACTAAAATACAGAAATAATAATGAATGATTAATGTAGTTATTTATTTTTTTGTATTTTTCCAATAAAAACACAATCTGCTTATTTATTGCCATTAAGGCGGAAGAAAGTTCGCCTGGTCAGCTAGGTATCACGTCGCAGTTCATTGTATCACAAGGTACTTAAATGAAGAGCAACCTATGTACAAAAATCCAGAAATATTTATGAATGATTGACGTAAGAATTATTTTTTTTTGTATTTATTTATTGACTATTAAGGGAACAAAGTTCTGCCGGGTCAGCTAGTTTACAATAAAATTGAAACCATAAAGAAAACAACAACAAGCATAAAATTATCATGTTATTAAAAGAATGAGCATTCCATTACCAGAGAGTATTATCATTTAGAACTCATTTATATTGTAATAACCTTTAACACACAGACGTTTCTTAAAAAGCTTTTTGAGCTACTTCCCAAAGAAAGAGGTGCTCAATCAAAAGATATGTTTCTTCTATCTTTTTATATTATACCTCGTTGCTCCGCCTGTAGTGCTCCAAATTTATCCATTCTTTCTGAAACGATTGGATTAGCTGTTATTTGGTCGTTTTTTAGTAATTTCAGGTAATAAACCACATTTAGGGTAATAAAAAGTGAGTACATAAATGTTAATACACTAAAAAATTATTCATTCTTTGTTCATACACGTGACATTTTGATTAAATGAATACCTTAAAAGATAATAACTGTCTCTGCTAGCCTAGTGGTATGGGCGTGTGCTTTAGAAACCGGAGGTCGGGTTCGAAATCTGCGGGACGCAGTAAATTTTCATTGTTGTTTCCAGTTGGTTAGGCAATTTGGGCCGATCACCAATTGTCTGAAAAGTAAGATGATCCATGCGTCGGATGGGCAGTAAAAAGTCGGTCCACCCACCAACCCGCATTGGACCAGCGTGGTGGGATACGGTCCAAACCCCTAATGGATTGGGGTGTATTAGGGGAGGCCTATGTCCAGCAGTGGACTAACGAAGACTGATGATGTGTATGTGATGTGAATACCTTAAAAGATATAAGAGATTTAAAATGCAGTAGCGGAAACCGCGGCTTAAATTACGCAAAATGGTTATATAAGTTGTTGTCGAGGGTCATCTCGAATCGTCTTGCACGATTACTCGACGAAGCGCAGCCTCGAGAACAGGCCGGGTTCCAGAGGGTGACAGCACCATAGACCACACCCACACAGTGATACAGAAGACACATTAGTGTAACCAGCCCCTGTGCATGGCATTTGTGGACTATGAGAAGGCTTTTGACCACATCGAGACCTGGTCTTTCGTCGGGGCCTTACAGCGGTGCTAAATTGATTGACTATATATCAAGATGCTGGGACGTCTATATACCGCTGCCACTATGTCAGTCATAGTCTGAAGTGGGTCGGCTGAGCCTATCCCCCTGCACCGGAGTGTGAGACAGGGAAACATCATGTCCTCGAAATATTTTTGCCCGTGTCGAGGATATTTCGGACGCTCAGCCGGGAACGACGCTAAATGGAACACGGTACATCTCACATCTAATTTGAAAGATATCGTCATCTCGAGACCATAGGGACCTGCAAAAATGGTGCAAACCTTTGGTCTTCGTATCGGTCTGGATAAACTTGAATAAAACCGAGGTTCAGTTCAACGGACGTTGATCCGGGACCGATCGGTGCACCTCCTCAAGTGGGGACGTTTACCTGGGGCAAACGCTCGATCTGGTGAAACGACTTTGGGAAGGGAATGAAGGTTCGGCTGGAATGGGCTTTTCATAAGTTTGTCGATTTTCTCGTCACCTATCCCACATGCCTTAATTCAAAGTTTCAATCATGTTTTACCCGGATACGGTGCTGAGCGGAAAAGTTTTGATGGTCCCAAAATTTAAAAGTTGTTAGTGAGCTTGGAGGGTATATCAGATCTCAAAGAACCATCGAAATGATACTCATCAGGCTGGAAGGGGAGGGGCCGTATTAAGGCAGAACGGGCGACCGCTGAAGTGGAAAGTTCTGGAGTTGCTGGTCGGTAAACGGGTGACGAATTCAAAGTGCTGGTATGGGAGATAAGAAAACTGAAGATCGGAATGGCGGCATTGGGAGGCCTATGTTCCGGTGACGGCTGATATGATGATAATTATATAATGTTTGAATTGGTCATATTTTTTTTTAAAAAATTTCACTTGTTAATTATATAAATTTATTACAGGTAAAATTTCCCATTAGGCTGAAAGATTTAGTTTGCTTTTCTAGTATTTATGTGATGTATTCAATGTCTAAAAATATTTTGTTTTCTGCACCCGTAAATTTTCAAAAACATATTGAGATGTATTTCTTACTTAACAGTAAAACCTCCTGGTATTTTGTGGACCCAGTTTGTGATCAGAATAGCTCTTTTAAAGGACCAAACCCATTAAATGCCATAAAGACGTTATACTTGTTAATTTTCTCAACATATTCCATGGACTTACTTTATTCCCGGGTTAATTTATATGGGGAGGGTCCGGCAACGGCGTTACTGGCGATACATAGAAAGTTTAAAATTCTCGCACCCCACTAAAAAACCCTTACGTCTGTAATGAAATAGGAATTTTTTTTGTTACTTCTACACTTCGCAATACGTTTTAATAAAGAAAAACATTTTCCTTTTTTCTTTATTTTTTTACATATTAATTTCTTTTAATTTCAAAGGGTGTCCACAATGGTCAGAAGTTGATTTTTAATTATTGATTTATTTTATGGTTGACGTTTTAAATTTAGGGAAACATGTTGCAGAAGTCTTAGGATTTTGTTTGATGTCTGGTCATCATAACAGCGGGCAAGAGACCAATAGAATAAAATTTTTTTACCCCAAAATGAACAAAAATTTTACAAATGAACTTGGTAAAACATCCCCCTTTCCCTTCCTTCTAACTCTACTTTGTACATACGTATTTCACTAAATCCAATAAAACAATAATAATAGTCATACTTTAGCGTCAAAGAATTTCCTTAAATAATCTGTCCTCGTTGATACGCATCAAAGAAAAAATAATCTTTTTTTATTCTATTTTTATAATTACAAAACACAGTTATCATCTATTATCATCAAATCGCCTTTTCGTCCCACTGCTGGAAACGCCGTTTTTGAACGGGCCACGGCGTCTCCAGCACCGCTGCTCGTGAACGGCTCGACGGTCGCCATACCCCTGTTTGGGAAAACGGGGTTATCACCCCGTTGTCCACTTCGTTTTCCCTTCATCGGCCACTTTAGAACCTTTGGGGGCCTATCGATCCGTTTTCGGATCCGTAACCGGCCCCCCCTTCAACGAGCTAATCCCCGCTTTTCAGTAACTTTCGTTCTCTGTCGGATGGGTTTCATTACGAACTTTTCCGACAGAGATCTGGAAGCGACCAATTTGGGAGCTCGGCAAACTGTGGACTAGTGCGTGTCAGGGGCCACGTTTCGCCCGGGTCATCCACAGTCTGGCACAGTGGCATTGTACTCCAGCTCACAATTTACCTTATGTTGAATATGGTCTATTTGGCTAAACCCTTTTGGAAACCCAGCCTGCTCCGGTGGCTGGAATCTACGCTTGTTGGTGAGCCGATTCAACCGACTCTGAAAGCTTTTTATTGGACAAAAAGTAGATGGTCGGTAATTTTGCCGGGTAGTCACCCTTCAAAAAACAGAACAACCTCCCCAACCATTTTATTTTTTATTAAACTTTTCACAAGTAAATGGGAACTTAATGCCAAAGGCATTATCTCCATCAACCTTTGGGTGGCAAGAAAATTCGGTAGGTGCGCAGAATATAACAAAACAAGGAAAAGATTTTAATAAGTTAAAGTTTATCTGTATTTAATTAAAACAAAATAACTAGATATCATTAATAAAATGACGACAAAATTTTAATATATATTCTATACGTTAACATTTGTTAATACAAATACATAAACATAAATAAATATAAATAAAAATATAAATGTATATTTAAATATAAAATATAATATTTTATAAAGTTTAAAAAAAAAATTGTTGTATATGCCTTGAACTTTATCCCAAAAAAAAATAAAGCAGACATTTTATCGGTGACAGTTTTTTGAGCAAGTGTTGGGTTTCTTTTTAAAAATGAGGCGACCCTCTCCTCCTGATCTCGAGAAACCATTCCACAGAAGAACAGATTGAACAAAGAAAGGGAAGTGCATAAACCGAGCGATGGTGGACGAAAAAGTACTACGTCTGTGTTACTCAAAAATACGGACTTTTCAAAAAACTAAGGCAGTATTGAAAGGAGAGCAGCAGGCGAGGGGCTTCTCTTTAAAATGAAACGATAAAGGTGAGGCGACAAAAAAGATCGTAATAAAAACGGAAAAACGTCTCGAATAGACCAAAAGGTGCCGAAATGAGCCGAAACCTGCGTTTCTGGTGTAGCGATTTATGTTTTTGAATATCATTTTTATAAGTAAACAAAGTAAAATTTGTTTTAATTTATTTATTTTATAATCACAGAAACAAGTCTTATTAATATCAAATCATAACTCCCCGTAGCCTAGTGGGGAGGAGAAACCGGAGGTCTGGTTCGAACCTGCGGGGACTTAACAAATTTTCGTAGTTTCCTAGTTGTTGGGCAATTTGGGTCGATCACCAGTAACTGAAAAAGATGAACCGCGTCGGATGGGCTTGGGGTGCCCCCCCGACCCGCATTTTGACCAGCGTGAATAAGGTCAAAAACCCTCTTAATGAAAAGGGGGTGTATTGGAGGCCTCCTCAGCAGTGGACTAAGACAAGGTGATGAAGAACCTTTCCACCATGCCAGCCTAACCAAAACTCAACTTCCAAAAGCTTAAGAAACTCAGATTCTTAAATCTATAACAAGTATTTAAGGTCAACCCCGTTATATTATTCCTTAGAACAACTGTTCAGTTTAAAAGGTTTGGATAAAGACAACGTTTTTGATGGCGTTAAATGTCGCGGATCACACAAGGAAGGGAAGAAGATGTTTTTACCATTCAGTTTTTATTATAGCAACATATCGATATATATAAAATGCAATAATATTATATTTTTATTTTTTCCAAATTAGTTCCCTTATTTGGTTAAAACTTTATAATAACTAAGTTTAATTTGAAAAGGATAAATATAAATTCTAGACGTAAGATAAAAATTTTTTGATTAAATTTAACAGACCTCTCAAATTGAATAAGAAAGATTACCTGAATTAGCTTCCATTAAAGGTTAGTAATTCAAAGGATGACCGACTTGAAATTATTTAATGTTAATTGAATAAATGTGACTTATTTTTTTTATTTAAATGGTTATCCTAAAACCTAAATATTTGCCTTGAGGATTTTCAAGACAATTCAAAATTATAATTGTGTAGGAAATATATCTCTTAAGATTTGGGGTTATAATTTTTTAATTATTGTTTTTGGCCAATTTTTTTAATTTATAAAATATCATTAAACTACTAATCACAAAATTATTTAGAAACAAGTTTGTCTTATATTATCATTTAAAAAAAATAACAAAATCGGATCGTTATAAATATAACAAAAAGACATTCCTCCGGTTTGGTATCTTCTGCGTTTAAGTCAGTCAACTTAATTATATAGAAATTTAACGTAAAGATGAACTTTTTTAAACAGTTTCATGATATACTATTACAGCTGCCTGAATTAAAATTTGAAAAGTATTTTACCCATAAAGGATCTAGAAGGGATAAAATAAAAGGCAAGCCGTTTTTTCGTTAGATATAACCTTGGGGATTTATTACTGTCATAAATCACCAGGACGTCAAAACCCCCATGGTAAAATTGGGGGTCAATGTAATGGAAGCGTGAAAGATGAAATTGTTTTTTGAATTTTATATTGAACTGTGTACATTTTGAAAAATTACTTTTCTTCCTCTTTATAATAGTGGCGTTTTTTAAATTATTTATATACGAACATTAAATTTTGATGGCTTTTTCTTGAGAAAAAAGATTTTAATAAACAACAACAAAACTTCTTTCTTTTTTTTTTGCCTTCGCAGGCAGGCGTCGGGCCCACCGTGGGTGGGTCACCAAACCCCAAGCCAACGGTGGTATCCAACGTACTGTTACCATGAGATAAGGCCGTTTACCCAGACTCAAATACCTGACTACGGTGGTACCTCCTAGACTTCCCCAAGGGGAATCACAATAAATAACGAAATTTATTTTATCAGTGTTTGGGTTTTTATCCACAGCTTAAAAGAAACCTTTTGGAAAAGCCAAATAAAATAAACTAAAAAATTTAAAAAGAATCCTTTTCAATACAGATGTAGAATGTAATTTTAAATTCTTACAATCATGAACCAAAATAATTCCTTTTAAATAAATAATGGGGTATATTTAAAATACAAATAAATATATATGTACACAAATATAACTAAATGTATACATATTTCAAGGGCCTTTTTTATAATAAATAACAGAAATAAGGGATGAATTGAATTAAAAATTAAGGTACGGGCTGGTGTTAGGACGGATTAGGGCAAAATATTATTTTCCATAGATGCTATAGTTTGTAAATTATCTCACCAAAATATTCACAATTTGAAATTATCAGGTTTTGGGCCTGGTCTTTGTTTTTTTGGGGGTTATGTCAGACCGTACCCCTGAACACCATTTGTTCCTTCCTGACCCTAAAATGGGGTCAAAGAACGCTCTTTTGTTTCGAACCCTCCAGGGTGGACCCAAGGCGCCTGTTTTGAAAAAGAAATGCGGTGACAGAATTTAAAAGACAGTTGGGAAAAGCACAATTTTGCTTATGTTGGAAAAAATATTTTTACTCTGTAAAGGTGGGACAATTAAATTTTGTAGAAATTGTTTATTATAAAATTAACGTTCCATATTTTATTTTGACTTGGAAGATTCTGATATATTTAAAGTTTTAATATCTAGGGAATATTCAAGGAATTTAAATTAAATTTAAATAAAACAAAAACGGATAAAGTTTTTACTACGAACGAATTGCGAAGATAATGATTAGTAAGGTGTAAACGGGGATGTTATTCCCCCGAAACTCTTTACTGCTGGTTGGAAGACGCATTCAAACTTTGGATTGGAAAGGACAGGGTTTAACATCATGGCAGGCATCCCACCAAGATTTGCCGGCGACATAGTTAAATAGCGGGCCCAGGACCCAACCTATGTCAATGACCTCAAAGTGTTTCAACCGTGGGCCTTAAGATGAAATAGGAAAGAGAAATCATGTCAACGCTCGTATCATCCTACCCGGGTGGTTGTTGGGGCCGTGCTCAAGTTAATAAATATTTTACCGGGACAAGTGGTCCGGTTAAGGTGGGTCAACTTCGACAAAGAGGTAATCGACGTCAAACCGGATGGGCGCTTTTGGGAAAACTTAACTATCCTCTTATCCAATCCTCAATGCCCAAAAACGGTCTTCAACCATGGGTTGCCAGTGATGACCCGGAACTGAGACGGGTCCCCCGGTGGCCGAGGAAACTTAAGTCACCGGCGGAATTTCTCTGCGTGATAAAGGGCGTAAACAGACATCCCATCAGAACGATGGTAATAGCTCCCAAAAGTTAGCCTAAAGTGGCAATGGGTCAGCCGATAACCGATGGAAAAATTATTTCCCAAAAATTAATTATAAATTGTACAATACACAATTTTTGTTATTTTTAAACAACGATGGAAATAGCCCATAAAATTACGATACCCTAAAGTTCATAATTTCAAATAAATGCATTTAATGCCCGTAGCCTAGTGGTATAGGCGTCCAGAAACAGGCCTTAATTTTGGGGCCAACAAATTTTCATTGTTGTTTTAATTGGTCAGGGCAAAATTTGTTCACCCAATTTCGAAAAGAAGATGATCCAGCTCCGATGGGCTGTAAAAGTCGTCCACCCCAAAGGCATTGGACCAGCTGGAACGGTAAAACCCCAATGGACAGGGGTGTTTAGGGGGGCCTAAAACCAGCGGGAATTACAGGCTGAAGAAGAAAAGTAGGTGAAGGCATAAATTTGCGTTCAACTGCTTGCTTCCCCACAAACCCATCCCCAATGCAAACAGCCAATCAATAATATCAAGGCTATTCAATAGAATCCAGATAGCACGTTGGATTCAATTTTGGGACATTTTAATATACTTACATTTTAATCTTCCTTTTCGCCGACTATAAGAACAAAATGTTCATTTATTATACAAATAACTTTTTTAAAATCAACCTATCTTGTCCAAATCGAATGGTAAGAATATGTTTACGTAACTAAATCCCTGGGAAAATAATTTGTATAATCCATATAAAATTATACTCATCTTATAAATTTTTAAAAGTAATATTAGAACCACCCACCAACCCGCATTGGACCAGCTGGTGGGATGGTAAAACCCCAAATGGAAGGGGTGTTTGGGGAGGCCTAGTCAGCAGTGGACTATTAAAGGCTGATGATGAAATAACGGACTAACTATTTTTATAAAGCGACTAATATAAAAAATGTCAAAATTTTTATTTTAATTTTGATGGACATAAATATTTAACAAAAACATTCTGGTCCAAACATGATCGTAAAGCACCAAACTCACGTCCAATTTGATCGTCAGGCGAAACGTTTCCCGACGGGCTACTCTAAGAAACTAGACTCCAACGGAGTTAAATAAGAATTTTAGATTACCTTGTTTCTATTAAAACAGAAGAACATAAATAAGTTATTCAATATCCATTCATTGTCAGTATTTGATTTCGTTTTAATATTCTTTAAAGTGGAATGCTGAGAAGGAAGTTACAAAGACCCGAAAGTTTTGAATAATCGTCCGTTGAAAGCAAATTAAGTAATCTTTGTTATTCAGCTAAAGGGGGGTGTTGGCGTTCAAAAAAAATTAAAGTTAATTTGGATTCAAATAAAACTATCCTTTAATAAAGAAGAATACAAGTTTGTTTTAAAACCTTTAATAATGTTGCTTTTGAAAACATAAAAAATAAAAGGACAACTGGTATACTATTTTCTGAACCAAGAAACTCTCCAAACGGTCCTAGAACAAATATGACGAAACAAGGTGTCCCTTACGAGATCCTCTAAGCAGCAGGTAACATTGCCCCTTTTACTATTTCTAGGCTTTTTAGTTATTAAAAAAGTAACTTTAAGTATTTCATTTTAATTTGTTTGTTTTCTATTTTATTTTATAATTCATTAAATAGTAAAACCACATTTCCTTTTGGTCAGAAATCAAAACCTGAGAATGTGGTGGAGACGATATTTTTTTAAATATAAGCGTAATTTAAATAGCTTCTAAAGCTTTGGCAATAAATTTTGTTTGGTGAAAGTTGTTTGTATCCCAAGATATTATATTATATATATATTTTTGCCGCAGGCAGACGAAGGGTCGGACCACCTGATGGAAAGTGGTACCGACACCGACATTGGGGAAAGATCCCCGCCTGTACCGGAGACCGGAGTTAAGTCCGTTTCCCGTGAATACCCTGGGTGCCCTTAAACCAGAACACGAAGTGTTTTTCACACTCTTTTCGCGGAGAAATAGGCCGGGTGGTGGTCCACCCAGAGGTCCCAAAAAGTATGTTCCCGTGCCCTCCCCCTTTAATTGATCATTTAATTAGCCCTTTTAGGCTTATTGAAATTTGAAAGAATATTTAGTAACAATTGTAGGATGATTATTTTTTGTAAAATTTCTAGTTTTCCTTTTTCTCTAGCGGAACTATGTTCCTGAAAACAAAAAAAGCAAGAAAAATTAACGTTTTGAATGATGACAGCATCCCCAAAAATTATTAAAAATTAAAGCAAGAAAATCCTAAAAGTTTGGGTCCAATAACGCTATAAAGTTTTAACCCGAAATCTCCAAACTTTAATTCCCTTTCAAACAAACAATACGATTTTCTAACTAACAAATTATTTTTGTATTTATTTTATTTAAGTTCTGAAACGAAAATGTCTTTTTTATTATAAAGAGTTTAATTTTACTTTTTATACTTTGTACCGTCCAATTTTATTAAACATTAAAAAAAAACTTTCTTTTTTTTCATCTTTTGTTAAATATTTGGAAAAGAGCATTTGTTTTCGTTTAAATTGTTTTTCTTCTTTATTTAGTTACGCATTTATTATAATTTTTTTATTTTCCTTTATTCATAATTTTAAGGCCATATTTCTAAAATGCCTTGTGTAAATTTAAATTTTAGAAAATTTAAAACATTTAATTATAAAATTTTTTTATCGGTTTTCCGTTGAAACACATAAATTTTTTTTATAAAATGGTTTTGATGATTTATGATTTAAAATGGATTTTTAAATTTGTTCTTAAACTTTACTTTATCATTAAACGTCAAAAATAGTACTAAAAATGTTAAACTATTGAACAAGGGGTAATTATTTAAAAACAGATTTCACTTTGAGTTAACAAAGTTACTTAAGATAACGGACGATCTGATTATAAATGGTCATTCACTAATAAAATTTGTATGACTTTTCATAGGGGTGAATTTATAAACGAAACGGGGAATTTTAACAAAAAAATATTCAAACTAATCAGTTTTTGGGATTATAAATAGATAAAAGTTGCTCTCTGCAATTTTCCCCGATATTCTGCCGCATTTTCCTTTCAATCTTAAAGTATCAAAACAACCCAATATTTTTAAAAAAGATTTCCCATATTTTAAGAAAAGGATGAATTTTTTAAATTCTAATTCAAATATCTTTAGAAACAAAATTAACCCTTTTATTGATTGTCAAACACCTACCCTGGTTTAAAAAGGATAATGGAGAGAGTCAGAAACTGGGAGAAAAAAACTCAGAGCCTATTTTTTGTCATCTTTTGAAAAACAATTTAAAGGCAAAATATTAAAAATATTGAAATAAAACCTGGAGCGAGAATTTATTTCCACGCTGTGTTAAATATTTAAAAATTATTTATAATATAATAATTTCAAACAAAAATTTCACGACGTTCTTAAATTTATTTTGAACTTTACCCTATTTTTTATTAAAACAACATTTCGATATAAAACACTTATTTCTGTAGTCTAGTTGTTGTATAATCACTTTTGTTTTGTTTTATATCAATCTCTTTCAAACACTGAAAATCATAAATTTTATTTTTAACCAAAATTTATTAAGTTTTCAAACATTTGTTTAATGATTTTAAATCTTTACTTTTACAAATTTAAAATATTTTTGATTTGGCTTTGAAGGTCTTCTTGAATTTTCAACAATGTTTAGATTAAAATGTGTTGTTATTCTTCAAAATACATATGGGGCGCAGACTTTTTTGTGTCCTTTATAAAATAATTATTCAGACAAAATTATATTTTTTGAGCTTGGTTTTCTATTTCGCAAGGTTGGAATTTGGAATCGAATTTCTTTATTTCAAATGTCCAAATATAATCATCATCATCATCATCAGTCTTGTAAACCACCCGGACATGGGCCTCCCCTTCTCCTGGGGGGCCGCACCCCACGGTCCAATGCATTGGGGGTGGACCGACTTTTAAAATCCCATCCGCGCTCGGATCTCTTACTTTCAGACAATTGGGAATCGCCCTTGCCCGAACCAATAAGAACATTAATGATAATTAAAGGATTAAACCTCCGTTTCAAAACCCCGCCCCCACTTGGTACAGGCGTTTTTCCTTTGTGATACTTTTAAAGCGTTTTCCCTCATCATTTTTTTGTATGTAATATAAAAAGGTTGAAAGTAAATTCAAATTACTATTGAAGTTTTGGTAGCACCTAAAATGGAAGTAATTAAACCATTGAAAGATATTTTTTGGTACTACTATTAAAGAATATGATTCAATTTTAAATTGACTTGATTTTTAATGAATAAAGTATATTCAAATTTATTGTTGGGAATAAAAAAAGCCGGAAGTATAGAAATGGTTGTTTTCAAGAAAAATATTTTGTCATGTATGAATGATCCCGTTGGACAATGTAATAAAAAGTTAGTAGTGGTTTTAAAAAAAAAACAATTTTTTTTTATTTAAAAGATTAAAATCTTTAAATACTGTAAAATAAAAAATTTTTATTTTTTTCATTTATTAACCAAAGCCTTATAAATGATTAAAATTTAGTAAAAATCTTCCCATTTATTTAAATTTTGGTCACGGGTAATGGAAAAAATTTAAATGGAAAAAAAACGGTTAAAACGTTTAAAAACTTAACAAAAATAACTGATTACTTAGGGAAACAGAACGATTTTTCTGTACAAGTTTTTTATATTTTGCAATAAATTATTATTCTTTGATCAGCACCAGCTATGAAATATCCTGTAAAATATAAAAATCTATGATCCTTTAATGAGTACCAAAAAAAAAATTACTATTGGTATATATGCTTCCATTTTGCAACTTCTTCTAACCAGTGGTCAGGGGTGGTTTTGTGGGAAAGGAAGGTAACCCCGGGACTCAAAAATTTTTAGAGATTGTTGTAAGTAAAATATTAAAGCAGGAGAATATTTTGACAAAATTTTTAGTTGAGTTTGCGTCTACACTGTCTTGTTAATGGTACGAACAATTTCCAAAAAACGAATGATCAAGTCAATTTTATATTTGTTGAAAAAAATTTTTTAAAATTTCAACCATAAAACGATCTTAAATAATTGCTTTTTAAATCAGTAAAAATAGTCTATAAGTCTAAATCATCAAACTTACTTAACCAACAATCCTAGCAGTTTGCTTGTTCCAACCAACAATGAAAGTTCTTATACCGGTTAAACTACGACACGGACGGGGGTGGTAGCCGGGTTTAACATCAATCTAGATTTCAAGATGAAACAAAATTTTTGATTAAGTTTCTATATATTTTTTAAATGGATAAATAAGGTAACGCCTGTGCCATGGGTAGGGCTGCTTTAGAAACCAGGTCGGGGTTAATCCTGCGGGGGCAACAAATTTTTTCATTTTGCCTAGTTGTTAGCAATTTGGGCCGTACCCAATTGTCTGAAAAAAGATATCCTGCGTCGGATAGGCATTTAAAAGTCGGTCCACCACCAACCCGCATTGGACCAGGGGGGGATCGTCCAAACCCCTAATGGATTGGGGTGTATTGGGGGTAGTCCGGTGGACCAAAGGTGATGTGTATGTTTAGTAAATAATTTTTTAAAACATTTTTTTTATTAAATTAATTTTTAGCCTTTTTCAAATGAAAGGGATAAAAACATGGGAATGGAAAAATTTTTGACATAAATTGTCACCCTCGTTAGATTCTACCAATCATCTTGTTAATTCATAAAATTTAAACTAAACACCTAAATATTCATCTTGCCGCTGTAACAAAAAGGCGGAAAGCATCTATTCAAATACAATTAATGTTCAACGGTTATATTGATAAACAAAAGACACTTAAATTATAACTGGATTTATTATAAATAAAAGAACTAAACTGTTTGGTTACCTGGAAAAAATCAATCAATCAACAGCCCGTATAGGCCACGCTGGACATAGGCCTCCCTAAACATCCCATCAATTAGGAAATTGGATATCCCAAACGCTGGTCCAATGCGGGTTGGTGGTGGACCGACTTTTACATTTAAAGCGGCGAACAAAAAACAATTTTAAGAACAATAAAACTCTCGACGGGGAATAACGGCTCCCGTGGAGGAGCCAGGTCAGACACTATACTTCCATGACTTTTGTAACTATAAAAATAACCCATTTCTTACAAAAATTTTAATAAATTTATTTTCTTTAAATGTTTCTTAATATTTTGAATTTTTAAAGATTGGAATGATTTATATCATTAATTTACATTAAATTTATTAAAATATTATCTTAAAAAATTCTTTCTTAAAACAAAAATAATATTTAATGATTAGTTCCTAAATACAATCCTGCTAACTTTAAACATTTGCAGTTTGGGGCCATGGTCACCAAAGTTTCATCAAACGAAATTGGACCAACTGCAGGGAGGAGTTATTAGATTATATTTGGACCAGAAGGGGAGCGGTTAATGGACCAGGCGTAATCCGGCTGGAAACGTGGTTTGGGGAAAAGTGATTGGAAGGATAAATACGTCGTCTGATGGGGCGCTCAGGGGATCTTTTGTTGATGCGCTTGGGGTTCGCAGTAAGAAAAACTATTAGAACGACGTTGGGCCTGTCGCGTCGCGTGATTTTGAAAATGATGCGCTGCAGGAACTCCGAACAATTTTCGTTACGGCGCTGGCTCTTCACGAAATTTTCACCCTTTGTTCCGGGTAAGGAAAATTAAAGGAAAAAAAGGAGGCAGGTGGGAGCGTATAAAAACTTTAAGGGAAATTAGGTAACCAATTTGGGTCGTTGGAACAATAATGCGCCGAACAAAACTATTCTTGTTAAATATTGAATCTCAAATTTTTTGAATAAAAACCCACCAATATTTGTATTCAATTTATCTTTTACTTTTTTTTATTAGTAAAATCGTTTTTGACTTAAAAAAATTCAAATTTCAAAGTTATAAATTTTTTTAGTCATTTATATGTGTAATTGCTTGTGCTCATATTGAGGACTTTTTAAAAACTTGTGGGAAAATTTCGAATTGAATTATATTTTTAAATAACTGAAGAACTCATTAAGAGAAATTCAGTTTGTATGTGTTGGTATTCATGTTATTTTTAATAAATTCTAGAACTATATTCTTCCTAAAAATAAATTTATGTGTGTTCAACGTCACAAAATTTCAAAATGATAAAACAATTAAAATGCTACGGGGCGATCGTTTCCTTTTGTTCACTATATTTCAGAACTCTGTGGGGAAAAAAAAATTGTTTTTCTTTTTAATTCTATCCCTCATCTGTTTTTCAATAAATTTTGAAAATATTATAAACCAAATTCTTTTTTGAGAGATTATAAAAGATTATAATAAATTATGGGCTTGAAACAGAATTTCACTGTTAACTTTTCAAATGAAAACTATAATAATGATAGAAGGTTTGAGACAGTCTATTTAATTCAAGATAAAATTTCATGGCGTTAAATGCTTTGGAAATGTATATATCTCTATTGGCTTGTTTATAAATGTTTCAATGTAATTTCAAAATTATGGTAATTTGTTTCAATCTTGTGGGCTGTTTAAAGATAGTTCAGTGTGCCTATCCAGGTGGACGCAAAGGCTTTGATGAGATGGATTTCTGATTTATTGAAGCGTTAAAGGTTTTTTTAGCTAATCATCAGGGGGTTAGTTATTTGGTTCATCTTACATTGTTTACTTTGTACCACATCTGATAAATTTTAATTAAGTCTTTTTTTTATAATACGTAAAATGAAGTAAAGTTTTCATCAAAAAATTTTGTGAAGCATATAAAAACTTTTCGAAGGAAACAAATTTAATTTTAAATTTAAAGTTTCATTTTGTTGTATTTTTTGAATGAACTTTGAATTACAACTTTGTTGGAGACTTTTTCTTCTAAGATGAACAATATTTTTACTTTTATATTGTTTTTTATATATTTTTTATTTGCGTTTGAACAAAGTTAATCATTTTATTTTTAATTTTTATTCTAAAATAGATACAACTATGGTATAAAAATAGAAATGTAAAATATAAGACATAACGATTAAGCATCCGAAAAAGATATTTGTTAGTTAAAGTTCTGATATATTTAAAATGGGAACACAAACAAGCCAGCAACAATGGATCTTAAACGAAAATAATTTTTAAACAGGCAGCCACTAAAATTATCATCATCATCATCAGTCCGTTTCAGTCCACTGCTAAATTTTTAGTTGGTGGTTCCATATTGTAACATGGCACTTAACATAAAACTCTCTACTAATGTTTGCAATTTACTATTTTACCGAAGAAATATTCTGTAAGGTACTTAAAGATGAATTTGATATATTAATTTTAAAAGGAATAAACACGACAATAAAACTAAGTAAAGGAATTTGAAACGACTTTCTTAGTTAATAACGCATTATGTGTTTGTTGAGATACTAGTCATCATCATCATCATCATCATTATCATCATCAGCCTTTAATAGTCCACTGCTGGACCCATATCCATTTGGGGGTTTTGGACCGTATCCCACCACGCTGGTCCAATGCGGGTTGGTGGGTGGACCGCCTTTTTACATGCCCATCCGACGCATGGATCATCTTACTTTTCAGATAATTGGGTGATCGGCCCAAATTGTCCTAGCCAGCAAGGAAACAACAATGAAAATTTGTTGAGTCCCCGCAGGATTCGAACCCACGACCTTCGGTTTCTAAAGCACACGCCCAGGCTACGGAGGCAGCAGAGATACTAGTGAGACTAGTAATTACAAAGGTTTTATAATTTAATGTTATGATTTCCAAGAAGTATCTGTAGTAATCTGTGTACGTCCATATAGAATATAAAAAATATTTTAAGATACGCCAATAAGACATGAGTCAAACTATATTTTTTAAAATCTGTGATGTAATACTTTAGTTTAGTAAAGGTGTGATCGTCTAAGAACTTGCTTGTTTCGTCAGTATACTTTGTAACACTAAATACATTTTGTAAAATATTGTACCCAGCTTACGGAGGGTACTAAAAAAGCGATAAAAAAGAGCAAACCATTTGTCGTTACAATATAATCCTGTGGAATTCTAATACTGTCGTAAATCATACTGTAGTCTCAACAAGGCCTTGGAAAATGGCGGGAAATGGTGTCAATGTAATGAAGCATAAAAGATGACAAGTTTTTCTCTTGCTTGTAGCTTACGCACTTGTCTATTTTGGATCTGTTTACGAACATTTTTAAAAATGATACTTTTTACTTTTCTTGTCATCGTCGTATTTAATTTTGTTAATGTAAATTTTCGTGGTAGTATTTTTAATTTCGATGAAAAATTTTAAAGTTTGTTATGTATAGTAGATTACAAAAATTTTGCAAACTTTATTAAAAGCCTGTGTCATAAGTACCTATTAATACTTGCCACCGTCAGCGGTAGATTAACCAAAGAAGATTTTTTTATCTTGTGTAACATTAATTGTGCCTCGGGCACAATTAATTTTACACAGACATAATAAATTGGTGTTGACAAAAGCTTCGGCAGGTTTTAAGGACGGTATTAAGGCTTAAGGATTGCTTGCTCCATTAGAACGCTATTTTTAAGTTGTATTTATGTCTATCATTTTTAAGTAGTATAACTGCCTCCGTAGCCTAGTGGTATGGGCGTGTGCTTTAGAAACCGGAGGTCGTGGGTTCGAATCCCGCGGGGACGCAACAAATTTTCATTGTTGTTTCCTAGTTGGTTAGGGCAATTTGGGCCGATCACCCAATTGTCTGAAAAGTAAGATGATCCATGCGTCGGATGGGCATGTAAAGTCGTCCACCCACCAACCCGCATTGGACCAGCGTGGTGGGATACGGTCCAAACCCCCTAATGGATAGGGGTGTATTAGGGGAGGCCTATGTCCAGCAGTGGACTAAAACAGGCTGATGATGTATGTCTATCATTGTAGGAGTAAGTATTCTGAATGATTTACAGAAAGATTAGACGCTTTCTTATATGGTTGCTTTTTAAATTTGTTTATCGATTTGTTCTTGATTTTTTTTTTCATTATATTGTACAGAGGATGCACAATTTAAGATTTCAGAAATTGTCCCCATGAAAATATGTCAATTTAAAAGTGTTACATTTCTGTGGATAATAATTGTCATATAAGGCTGTTTAATAGTACAAATAGTTTAAAAGGTATCACCAATTTATGCAGCAGCCGAAATCAGATGGCAGTTTCATTATACTAAAATACTCGATTTTGAAACCCAAAAATTGTTATAAAGCAATGGCCAACGCCACGAACCCACGGGGGCGGTCCTTGAGTAGGCTACATTTTTTTTTAGAGACCTCTAGGTCGACATTGTATCTAATTTAGTTAAATTAGGATATATAAATGAACACACAAAATCAATTATTTGCTATACGTAATTTGTTTAACGTTTTGAATAAGAACTGAAAGGGTTTTCTGTTAAATTAAATAATAAAGGCCGGATTTATACATTCAGTAAGTTACTTAAATACTTAATCGGACCCAATAGTTTAGAATTCGCAAAACGTATAAGGTTCACCTACAGAAGTAAATCGCTCTTTCCTCAACTCTAGGGAAATTTATTTCCTCAAAATGAAATGTTTGCAAGCAATGTACTTATAACAGACCTTTTCAAATTTTTTTGTCCTAATAACATAAAATTTAGAATTCTTCAGCCCGTGCAGATTAGATTAATTAGAAATATGACCGACCTTAAACAGTATAAAACCATTTGGCGTAACATAAGCGGATAACAACGTGCTCTTTGCACAAAACTGCTGCGCGATTTCCACTATTTTAAATCTCTGGTGTCATTGAAGGTATTCGGTTTTCGTTTCGTTTTACGTACATAGAATGAAGAATTTTGCTAAGCAATAACTTTGTGTGAATATAAACATATTATCTTCGATCAGCTTTTAATATGCCTGATTGCAATTTTTAAAAAAGTTTTCACAAAAAATGCTTAAATGCTTTCTTAAAACTTTTTAAAATCGATTAACATGTAATTATTTCTATTGCTTGCGCGAATATTATACATTATTAAATAAAATTACTTTACGGATTTTATCGCGTTTATTTTACATTTTAATTTCCGACTACTATATAGTGTTTATAAAATATAGGATAATTTTTTAAAGAAATAATAAACCATTATACCAAAAACAAATAAGAAAAAAGTTTACCAAAACGACGAAAAACGTCTCTGCTGAAAATAGGTTAACCAAAATTCTCCTACAAATCAATACCAATTTAGCAAGAATTGGAACAAACGGCCTCTGCCTACTTTTACTTTATCCATACGAAGCAAGCAGTCAGCCTACCTGTAAAGTTGTCACCGGCGCCATATATAACCGCAATACGCGCCGGTCACCGGTGAGATCCCTTTCTACAGGGGACCGTCTGCCTGGGTACCACCGCGGTACCTATTTCTACCGCAAAGCAATAGTGTAAACACTACTGTGTTCCGGTTTCAAAGGGTATTGTAGCCAGCGTACTTACTCGAGTAAACGAGACATAACATCTTATGTCTACCGGTAGGCAAGCGCGTTGGTGATACTAATATTGCCAATGTCTATGGGCGTGGGTGACCACTTTCCATCAGTGGCCCGTCTGCTTGTGTAGACATATAAAAAACCCCGCTGCATACCTGTTTACCCAGTAGATACGCTGGCTACAGTACCCTTAAAACGGGAACATGGTAGTGTATATAAATACTGCTTTGTAACAGAAGTAAGAATAATTCTTTTTCTAAAGCGGGTACTTAGAGAAAAGAAGTCTCAATATTGATGTTATGTCTGTCCAAGATCGTGTACTAAAGAGGGGTCGTGTCGTGTTATAAGCCGCTACCCGAAACGGAACTCTCCTCGTGTGTGATAAGTATTGTGCATCTGTGATAGTGTTAACTCATCCTCGACCCCGACAACAGGCACGATGTCTCACGCGAGACGTCACGTGAGCCATTTCAATGTTTTTTAATTATAAGAGATGTTCAGATGTAGTCATCATATTTATTTTGCGAATTTATTTCTTTTATAAAAACGGAATATAATTTGAGCTTTTCATTCATTACGAGTCTGTTTTTTATAAGATATACAAAGTTGTATGAGATATACAACCACCGAAGGTGTGTGTGTATGCGTGACTTGTCGTTTTGCCAAACTACCAACGGTGGCTTGGACTCTTTCATTCAGGCTAATGGATCCCAAGCACAAATCTTTTGTAGTCTTATAAGCTACTTGAGTGTTGCAAGGAAATAAAAACCATATATAAGTAATATTACGTTATTGGTCAAATATAATATGTTGCTAGTAGACCTGTACACTAAACATAGGAATAACTACATTTACTTTTAATCACAGAAACCAAGCTATTTCTTTCTTTTATAGTTAATTTCATAGACGTTTACGTAAATTAAAAAAAAACCACATCTAACCCATACTAGCTAATAAGAGCCCATTGCGGTGTATTCCTGCCCTAAAGCAGAATGAAAGCACTACCATTTCGTTTGAAGGGCATTGTGCACGTGTGTTTACCTAGGTAAATGCTCACCGGTAGGCTTCCCCAATACACGACGCCACCCAAGCAACGCCCTGCACTAGGCTAGGCATTTGCAATTGTTATCCATTTATATTGCGCAAATTATTATATACTGTTTGAAGTCGGTCGTATTTTTTTTTGTTAAGATTTCACTTGTTATACAATTGTTTAGTATCCATATCTTTAGCAATAAAAATATATAAATTAAAATTTGTGTCAACCCACCAGAAGAATAAAAATGATTAAAACTTTTTTACTTTACAACACATTGTATTCTTGTAGAAAATATCTTTCATCTTATGCACCGAGTAGTCTACATAACAATTTGTAATTCGAAGAATCAAACGTTCTACAGAAAAAATCAAAAAAATAAAGTGTGGAACAAAGTATGTATGCTTGAAACAGTGATGAAAATAAGATAAGTTATACATTATCTTATTAGAGTTATGAAATTTAAAGTTTAAGTCATACCATTATCTCCTGTAAAAACTAGTTGTATCATTAAATAGTCAGTTTGACCATACATACAATAATTTAAGGTGTAATACTAGCGTTAATGACACTACTAAAAACGCTTACTTTTAAATCTGATAAGGAAACTAATAAACTGCAAGCTTTTTCCAGCATTCATGATCATGGATCTATTACCATCCTAGGTATAAAACGATGAAATTAAAAAATATATAATGTACGGTTGGCCTTTGCCACCTTCATGGGATCCAAATATTTTAAAAAATGAAACCTAAAGATATAAAAACTATAAAGCCACAAGACAACATAAGTACTTTCTATCAAAGAAACGTTCAGAATTAAGAAAATGGAAAGATATGTCAATTTTAAATAAAAACTCTGACGGTTATTCCAAAAACATTGAGATACAGACATACCAACTTAGTCTGCCCATAATCATGGATGCTGGAAATAATGTGAGACGTCGCGAAAAATCAGTAAATTTGTGGATTTAATATCTAAATTTCCGTTCACGATTAAAATTAAAACCAATAATACTTTTAGCTTAGTAATGGTGAACTGAAATTATAACTTGTTACGACAAGTTTTATGCACATAAAATAAAGATATTGTCATGTGAAACAAACAAACCTAAATAATTTTTATGAACTTAAACTGTTTCATCTTAACTAACCTTTGAATATGTCTGATTGCAGTTTTTTTTAATGTTAACTTTAAATTGCTTATTATAGGATATTATTCAAACTTAGTTGAATGCTCTCCGCATACTACTTAAGGCCTAATAAAAGTAGTAAATTATGTTAAGGTTTAGACACCGTTTGCAATTTATTCAACTGAGTTGTGATTTTGACAGACTGACAAACAGAGTTACTTTCGCATTTATAATATTAATATAGATTACATCTATATAAATAAATTGAATTGTAGCGCGTGTTATAAAAGCCAAAAACCGATGCCATAACATAACAATATTTTTCTATTTTCGTCTAATCTCTTGAATGGCTCCCAATTTCACGTGACTCAATGCAACCGGTAATGTAATTGGGAGTAACTTGCTTTTTTAGACAAAAATATATCAAGTCCAGGCGGGCAAAATCGGCAACACTGTCTAATTATCATATAATCAATAATTTTGAACATTCAGGAGCACGGATTCTGCAACTATTCAGTACTATTTGAATAGAGTTACTACGTGAGGCGACTGGTTGTCATTCGTGTTGTAAATGCATTTCATGCAAAGAGAATATGCAAAAGGTAACCCCTCAACATTGACGGTACGTAGTTGTTGTCCCAAAAGTTATAATTAAAACTACTTTTCTATATTTTTAAACGTAACAAAATAATGGATTTCATATTGTGCTAATTAATTCAAATACATTGTTTATTCCATATGACTAACTACTGGCACAATTTAAATTAACGATATATAAGTACTTTGTTTCCCGACTATCAAATAATGCTACTGTTTTTTATAATTGTTTATTTAAATCACTGAAATTTAAAAATTTGGAATACTTACTATTTTGTAAAAAACTGATCTAGTCGAATAAATATGCACAAAAAGCTAATGAACAAAATTCATGGAGTTTTTTGGAGTTTAAATTTAATATACAATATTTATTTGGATAAAGTAAGACAAGAAATGTTTGAGATACTGTTTGTATACAATTTAACAAGAAAAGTAAAACATAGAGATACAGACATATACCAAATTAGTCTGCCCGTGATCATGGATGCTGGAGAGAATCCGAAACGTCGGGAATAAATATATTTAAGTAACGCGAAAAATCCGTAAATTAGTGAATTTGATATGCATAATAATCGCGTAAATAACAGAAATAATTAATATTTATTTGGATAAAGTAAGACAAGAAATGTTTGAGATACTGTTTGTATACAATTTAACAAGAAAAGTAAAAAAAAATCATCGGGATCCTTCAGTAAATTATTTTATATGAATTAAAATAAAATATATAATCTCAAATAGTACTCATATATAATTTCAAGATTTGATTAAAGTTAAGTTGTATAGACAGTCGTGATAAATGTACAATAAACAATAAATTAAAATAGTACCTTTCGAATGGTTTCATTTTACTTAACTAATGAATGTACAATTCAAACAGCGTCATCCTGTGAAAACAATCAAAACAGAGGGATATTTCCCGATGACCGTACAAAATGCTTTTATTGCTTTTAAAATACTTTTAAAGCAGACATGAAGACTAATTTACTACAACATTCTTATGTAGCAAGTAATACTTACCCCTTAATACCATCCATACAAACCCGCCCGCAACTTGTTTAATCTCAATTTGTTATCTTGGTATTATCTAAGCTAGATTTAAACTGGAGCACTCGTGCAACTGTATTTAAAAGTTTAAGTTAGATCTTTAGGAAATTTCTATGTATTACTAAGATAATCAAAGATAACAAAATCTTTGATAATTTAAACTGCTTAATTTTTTTAAGCAATACGATTATTAAAATATTTTATATTAGTTTGAATTTTTGTTTTCACGTCACTTTAAATACAATAAAAAAATCAGGTTTAAAAAAGGACACGCGACGTGATACAAGCAAAACCCACCCAACTGTAAAATAAATAGTAACAGTTTTCTTTATTTGCCTTAAATTTATTTAAAATATTAGAAATTATTGATTCGTTCCTAACGGATGTTTTATATACTTTCACAAAAGTAAATGAAGAGACTCACAGTTTTAACTGCTATGGAATTTTGTGGGAAATGTTGTTGCACATTTTTCTGTTGATTTTGAATCCTGGAATCGAATCATGTTCATATCATAATTTCTTGAGAACTAGTCGTATTAAATCGTACTTTAAACAAGCTTGCCAATAAGGTGACTAATGATGATTTTACTTTTCTGTTACTGTTTTCCATACTTATAGTTTTCATGAGATGCCATTGTGTTACTAGAAAATTATCATTTACTATGAGATGTTGCCAGTGGGTTTATCCGTCCTTTATCGCTGCGAAGTTATGTGGTTACAGTCGAAAATGTGCTATAATTATATAAAGGTAACTAATCATTAGGAATTACTATAAAATAATTACTTGTAACCCCTAATCTCTCCACGCAGGCCTAGAAAAGTCTTACAGGTTAAGGGACCATTTATCAACTAACATTTTTTATATATTCTCACATATTTCTTTTTGTAATAGTATGCACCTATGCATAATCTTTTAAATACGGTAAGTGAACAACGAATCAGTTAAGTTGTTGCAATGCTTCAGTGGTTATTATTTGGTGTTATAATAAGATTATTTGAAAAAAAAATACAGAATTTTTGTGTAAAAATTAAAAAGCTTAATGTAAAAAATTCCTACTTTCAGGAAAGTAACTTATAGCAGTTACTGCGTCTGTCGGGTTGGGTTTTTCACATTCCCTTTGTGCATCTAACATTTTAACGTTCATGTGTTATGATTCATGATACATGCTGCATACATCGTACTCAAATAATATGCAGACAAGGAGATCCCGAATATATATTTCAGTGCATATTCATTAAAACTTGACCCATAAGATAGTATAACCAGTCTTAGAGCATAACTATGAAAATGTACCGCAAACCTTGGTGAATAGAGCTCAGTGTTGAATAAAAAATTGTCGAATTTTGGACGACTTCGAAACGATGGAAGACTAATAAAAGTGTTTTTTATGTGATAGTTACCTAGTCGCTCCGCTCCTAGCTCTCCCATTTTGTTTTGAAAATAAAGAATTTCCATTGATCTCTATTTTTTTAAATTATTTTTCATATGTAATTTAATAGATATTTTAGAAATAATAAAAAAGGCACAAGACTCACAACCTTGCGATTAAATTACAAACGCTGCCAAAATCGTAAGACACAAATGTATATTTAGTATTTATTTATTTATTTCATAAGTATGTTGTACGTAATTGTTGTTCTTAAACTGGTCTTTAGTAAAATCTGCGAGGCATATATCTTTATGTTAAGAGTAACCATTTGGATTTATTTAATTTTTAATTTGCAATTAGACATGTTTAAAGCTCATTTAAGGAAATATATGTGAGTTCACATAAAAATTCTTCAATCTATTAGCATAATACGTTACACATAATTTTTGATTTATGTAAATAAATATCTTAAAAGATATACGTAAAATTCAAATGTGGGACAGATTACTGGGCAAATTCCTGTTCGCGATTGTATTGCGTTAAATGGTTAAATTTTAAAAGTGTAAGTACATAAAAATGACTATACGTAGAAATTAAAACATACCAAATGAGGATCAAATAGTACAGAAAAATCTAAGTTGGTGGAACGTTAAAAAGCTACATTTATCTTTTACATTTGAAGCGGAGAATAACCATTTGCAATTGTAATGCAATAAATAAGTCTGCTAATTGAGGAAGCTTAGCTCTGCGCATAAAATTGGTAACTAATTGCTTCTTTAATCTATCGTAATTCTCAAAGTAAGAAAGTTCAAACTTCACTTGTTAGTGTGTTATGACTATTCACTTCTAGAAGTCTGACGTATGACGTCTCGTGAACGTCTACTCTGTAAAGGGTTTAAAGCTCATATTTTTGTACGTTTGAAAAAATGTTAATTACACGTTTAAAATATATCTTCAATACTAGTTTATAAAGGTAAATGCCCGTGAACGTTATGGGGTAACAAATTTCCCTAAAGTTGCGGAAAGAGCAATTTATCTCTGTGGGTGAACCTTTTACGTTTTCCAATTCTCAACTATCGGTTTAATAAGTTTACAATAGATATACGGTTTAGACCTTCATTATTTCAAACACACAATCATTTGGGTTTTCAGACGTTAAACTTAGTACCTAATGCAAATATTTTTTTTTATTATATTGTTGTTTTATATTGTTTTTGACGCTTCCGTAGCCAGTGGGTGGGGTTGCTTTAATTCGGAGGTCGTGGGTCAGAAATCGGCAATTCTGCGGACCTAACAAATTTTATTGTTGTCTCCTTGCGGTTAGAAATTTGAATTGAATTTACCCAGGATCAACCCGTATTAGGAGGCCTATGTCCACCAGTGGACTTTCACAGGCTGATGACGATGATGATTGTTTTAAATACGTAAATACAACATATATAAAAATAAAGTATCAGCTAATTTAGCCTAAAATAAAAATAGCCTTTATTACTTACTACTTAATATTACATAAAATTTACTTTCTTTTTAAGACCACTATTTTACGTACTTATACAAATCTTTAAACAAACTATTTACTTATCGTTAATATAGAAATCTTATTTTCTAATTTCCTATATCTATGTTTTTTATTTAGTTCGATTTTAATAATTAATTTCTTATCTAATTTAAATCTAAATTTTTGGGTTCTACAATGGAGAGATATTATAATTTGTATAAAGTCGCCTCTGTGGCATTAAACCTTTCAAATATCTCTTTCTGAGCCATTTGCATCCAGTAATACCACATCATGATTGAAGACATTCTCTCCATCTTTTACCTGGTCTCCCTTTTCTTCTTTACTGTCCCGTGGTATCCACTCAGCCAACGTTTTATCCATCTGTTATCCAACCTGCAAACATGATGTGCCCAATGCTTTAAGTAGTCTAATTATTTTCGTTACGTCTGATTTTTGTCTTGCTTCTGACATCAGTGTATTTGATTTTATCCGATAGCTTTATTCCAGCATGTCTTCATTTCCTTGACGTATACGTCTTTTACGTATACGTCTGACAACCAATTGTTTTCATTATTTTCGTCATACCCCAGTATTTTTCCATGCCATGATATCCTTCGTTGTATTTATTTTCGGTGCTACTTTCAAATGATACCAACTGACCTAGATAGGTATATTCTTGTACAATATTCTATTTTTCTCCCTCTACAACAATATCTTGCGGATCACCATTAGTTAAGTTCTTTGTTTTTGTAGCTTTGGTGACAGTCCTACTTTGTAGCTTTCTAATGCTAGTTTTTTGACCATGTTCTCGAGGTCTGTTGGCTTTCAGTAAATATAAATGTCCGCTAATTTAGCATAACCTTAAATTAAATAAATGAAAGTTGAATGTCAATTTCTCTTCGAAGCGACAAATAGTAAAAGTTGGTGAAAAAATTCTATCGGGCATTAACAATTTAAAGCATCCAAAAATTACTTTATCCACTGTTATTTCGAAAATAGAACAGGAGTTTTGAAATAAAATAATTCATTGTTATGTAACAAACAACGACGCTTGAAATTCATTAGAATATACGGGAGTTTCTCTTAATTTTTTTTGTTTTTTAACAATTATATAAATTTACGTATTCTTGCTTTTTGCTATGTTTTAGTTTTTTTTAACAATTATATAAATTTACGTATTCTTCTTTTATGCTATGTTTTAGTTAAAAAACCATATCCAAAAAATAAAAACAAAATTATTCAATGTACGGTGTGTTTTTATGTAATTAACGCAACAATCATTAAAGGCACTCAGCTTTATCTATGCGTATATAGAATACAATAATAATATAGAATATATCATATGACTTCGAGGCACATGGGCATTAAATAAGGGCTTTTAATTTTATTCTAATATCAATTGATTTAACAAAATAGCATCAAAAAAAAGGGAAAATAATAAAAAAAATCTAATAACGACTGTCTGATACAACCATTAAAACAGTTTTTACTAAAAGAGTAACAGTTTTCAGATAAACATTACAATAGTATGTTAATACTGTTATTTTTAGTCATTAACTCTAATGGTGTAAATGTACAAACTAGAACACAGTTTTTTTTCGTTAAGTGCCATAATTTATTTGTTTAATTTTCATCTCATAACTAAAAATAATATTCTTCAAAACGATTTTCATATGTCTACATAGAATAGGACAAACTTGCTTTCTCTGTCCATATATCCCTATGTATGCTTAAGTCTTTAAATATGCGCCAACTGATTTTATGTTTATTTTAATAGATAGAGCGATTAGCATAATATTGAAGGAAATGCTGAAAAATTGATTTTTGATATAAATGTCATCAAAAAATGAGTTATATCTTTGGTACTTTTGAATTCGTGGTACCTTTTATTTCACGACTTTGTTAAATAACCAAACTTAAAATATTTATGGGAGGTCAACAACATTTTTAATATATTTTTGAGCTGTTAACGCTATCTATGGTCATATACTCGAATTGCTAGCATGAGATGTAATGTAACTTTGGAGCAATTCCAAACAGGAGCTGTTATGACTTTCGAGTATTGCAAACACTAATCTAAATATTTTTGGTACATACTTTTAATCGGTTTTGAATGTAGCCTTTATTTGATTTCCGGCTTAAAACGGAAATATCCTTAAAACGTCAGTAATTAAAAGATTACATTAAAAATAAGCCAAGAATATTACTGTGTCAGTATTAAATAACATCATATATACATATAAGTTCAGTTTTAGAAAGATTAATTTTAAAAAACATTTTTGATGACTAAAATATATATAAGGTGAATTATCAATTTGAAATTTACAATATAAATCATAGAGCATTTTATTACAATACTGGTCATCGTATAAAGATAAAGTTCAATTGCATACTACACGGAGATGGTTGGTAAGAAAATTTTGAATCAACGCCATACTAATAAGCTTCCTCTTCAGTTGTTTAAACGTTTACTTAGACAAAGCTCTAAGGCAGATGAATAGAGCAATTTAAGAAGACACTGCAACTCAATTTCTTAAATCAACTCAAGTTAAATTTAACATGAGCATTTAAATTTGTACCTTTGATGAAAGCACTAGCTTGCTATATTCTTTTGTAACATAACATATCGTAATTTATTATTGAAATGTGACGTACGTATGTGTTTTAAAAATTATGCAACATCTTTTGTTGAAAATTTGTATGATTGAATTATCTACTATAATAGGGAAAGGAATATACACTGGACATTAGCATAAAAGCAGCAGTATTACTGACTATTTATAGTATTTGGCAGGTGGCACATATAGGGCATCCTTCTAAGATGATAGGTACAACTTAATATTCAAGTGCTATTTAAACTTCAATAAATAATTCGTAGCAAATGAGGTGGAAAATTTCCCTGAATTCAATCGAACGCTTTACAGGGGAAAACTTTTTTAATTAAACTCATTGTCGGGTTTGAATAGAAAAAGACAACGTGCCTGCAAAAGTTTTTAATTGAACAAGGATAGAAATCAATAAAACAAAGTTTGAATTATTTATGTAGATAAACTTGTCTGAATAGTACAAACGGTGCTATAGATTTGTGGTTAAAAACCCTTCCGGTAAAACATTAACATTAGTAAGTATGCGACATTACACTCAACAGCAATCTATACATCACGTCATCAACTATATTATTTTGACATATTACCTGCTGCAGAATACTAATTTGACAATAATGAGGTGCATTGACATTATTCTTATTGCTGTGACATTTTGACAGAAAGGTCACACGGTAGAACCCAACATAAATTTATCGAAGGGGTTTAAGAAAAGGGACACTCTCGTACTTCTACAATAATATAGAAGAATGAATGTTACTTAGAAGTAGACCAATGTTAATTAAACTTTACTTTATCAAAACATATCACATTTTTCAGCGATTTTTGTAGTAAATAAATTTTACGAAATATTTTGTGGTTGAGATTTAGTTTCCTCCACGCGGCATCGGAACGACTCATCAAACAGAAAGTTTTCTACGATTATTACTAGTGCTCTTACAGTTTTCGTGTTACAATATACTAATATGTTATGTTAAACCTATAACTGCATTAATAACGATACCCAGAGAAACGCAAATGTAAGATCAACAAAGACTTATGTTTATATAAGATATAACATATCAACACCTTTGAAATTGCATAGGACACCATATCTGTATCTCAAGTAGCGATCTTATGATTTACCTGTTAATGGAACTAATGGTGTTTTTAACAACAAATGGCGATCGTTGAGCCTATAAGAAAATTTTCTGACTTGCAGGTTTGGCCGATGAGAAAAGATATTTATAGCATATTGGATACCTCCGGTCAAACTCCTCAAAACTAATAGCGTTTATTTGGACGTTGTACGGTTAGTGATTAAATTTATAATAAAGATTCCTTTTAGAAGTAAGTTATTGCACGCTGTATGAACGTCTCTTGCTTCTTGATTTATTTATTTATTAAAACTTAATACTCATATATCAATTGAGAGTGAGTGAGAGTGAGACTGTGAGTTGCATTGCATTGTAATGCATAAGCGATGGTAATGTAACAAAGGTAGTCCGTTGATTACGAATGAAAAACATTGGCAATTTTTAATACAATCTTTTCGTTAAATTCGTTAACAAGACGTAAATATCTTTTCGTTTATCGGCATGAATCGCATCAACTCTTTTATACACTTTATTCCTAAGAAATTACTAACAACGCCCTTAAATTTTTATTTTAAACGATGAGTTTTATGGAGTATTATATAAGACTGACTAATTTTACACGAATCTAATAAAAAAATACTTATACGATTCTCATGCGCCAACCATGATCAAAGCACCGGAAACAAGGTTAACTCCGGAAAAGCGGCTCTCATTAGACCGGGTCTGTGTAATATGTTTACGTGTTGGTGTTCGTAAAAACAAAATTAAAAGCTTATTTATTAAAGTAATAAACTAAAATAATAAATAGAACCGCTTCAAAATCCGTTACGTATTCTCAAAGATTTAAGCATACAATTCATGATAGTTGGTTGTTATTTTATAGTATTGTTGTTAGTATACTAGGTGTGTTCAAAAAGTATCACGAATTTTGAGTTTTTTCAAAAATTATTTATTTATTCATGAATATCTATTTCGTCCGCTTCAAAGTAATCCCAATGAGATATTATACACTTGTGCCAACGGTATTTCCAATCTTCGAAGCACCTCAAATAATGTTTTTTTTTTTGTTCAGCTCCTCCTTCGATGCCGTCTTTATCTCGTCAAGCGTAGCGTAACGTCGTCTTTTCATGGGCCTCTTCATTTTAGGGAACAAGAAAAAGTCGCAGGGGGCCAGATCTGGGGATTACGGTGGCTGCGCTAGCATTAGTGTGTTGATGTTGGCCAAAACGTGCACAAGCAACGAAGTGTGAGCAGGGGCGTTATCGTGGTGCAAAAGCCAATTTTTATTCTTCCACGAATCCGGGCGTTTCTGGCAGATTGCTTCGCGCAAATTGCGCATTACTTGCAGGTTATATTTCTTATTGATCGTTCTTCTCTGTGGCATCAATAGAAGAAAATTGTCAGCAAAATTTTCACATACGACCGAACTTGGCGCGCTCTTTCCAGTCTTGGTTCGTGCGGCAGATTCCATTGAGATGATTGAACACTTTCTACATCATAACCATAAACCTAAGATTCGTCACCAGTTAAGACACTCTGGAGCAAAGTTGGGTCGTCGCGGACAGACTTTTACATCTCATTAGCGATGTTTATGCGATGCTGTTTTTGATCGCAATTGAGCAATTTTGGTACGAATTTCGCGGCGACCCGTCTCATGACCAAATCATAGATAAAAATCGAATGGCACGAGCCAATCGGTCCTCAGCAGCTTCTCTAACGGTGATTCGACAAATACCATTTTCTCCACTTCATTAATTTTTTCGTCTGTTGTTGAAATGCACGGGCGTCCGGCACGAACTTCATCGTTCACATCTCGGCCTTCTGAGAACATTTTTTACCACCGATAAACATTGCTTTGGTCCTTGGACCAAAAAAAACCTTGCGTACGGAGAAGCTACCAAGGTAGCTTCTCCGTATGTCACAGTCAACATTTGGAATGCATCCGCGCATTTAATTTCGTTTTTAAACAAAATTTGATACAGGTTGTTTGATAGATTTTTTTTAATAGGAAAAAATCGAAGACGATCCAAAACACGTGCAAGCAAAGCAGCTGTGAACAATTAAGTGAACATTCAAAATGGCCGAGCTTGTCGGCATAAGTGAGAGACATGAGTACCAACATAACGCCACAAAAAAAGCGAAATTCCACAATACGTAACCTGCGAATATTCAAAATTCACGATAATTTTCGAACACACCTCGTATGTATAGGAATGTCTTAAATACAATTACCATTGCTTTACTATCATTCTTTAAACGTAGCATATGTTGCTATAACAAAACATAAACTTGCCTTTTTTAATTCCACCATTTGAGAAAATACATTGCTCGGTTCTAGCACAATGTCAATCCGTATTGTATTTTGTGGAGGGTAATTTTGCGGCAACATTTCCGCAACTCGCAATTCCTGCACTGAAACAATAAAATTCAGTTCAAAGCTTTGATCCTTTCGTTGCTATATAGTACTTTGTCACTTCCACATTGGTAATAGAAATAATATTGAACGCTATGAAATTACTGCCTTTGTAGCCTAGTGGTATAGGCGTGTGGCTTAAAAACCGGAGGTCGTCGGTTCGAATCCTGCGAGGACTCAACAAATTTTCATTGTTGTTTCCTAGTTGGTTTGGGCAATTTGGGCCGATCACCCAATTGTCTGAAAAGTAAAATGATCCATGCGTCGGATGGGCATGTAAAAAGTCGGTCCACCCACCAACCCGCATCGGACCAGCGTGGTGGGATACGATCCAAAAACCCTCTAATGGATAGGGGTGTACTAGGGGAGGCCTATGTCCAGCAGTGGACTATCACAGGCTGATGATGATGATGATGATCATGATGATGAAATTACAATGACAGAAAACTGAAGTCAACATACATTCAGCATGTATGTTGACTTCAGTGTTACACCCACAGATCAGGAAAGAATATAAATGTGCCAAGATTTATTTAATGGAAGAGTAAAGAGTAATAAGTAATATGCGTTAATGTGTATCACTTTTATTTAATATTATATTTATTTGAAGAAAACGTAATAAGCTAACATTTTCAATATTATTAAGTAAATACTACATTTGTGCTTAGTTTTCGTTATGGAATTCGTTTAAATAGTGTTCTAAAAGGTAAATATCAACTTGTTTTATATAAACGTTAAAATACACATTTTCTCTTTTAAATACAAATTTGGTACTTTTTTATAACAAAAGCACAAGCTAGCTGGATCATGGAAAAAAAAGTAGGGCTCCATAACAAAATATGATTCTACTGGAAGTCAGAAACTATTCACTCAAACTTCCTGTTGCCAGGTACTCTTTTATTCACTGGACAATAGTTTTTTAATTAAAAAGCTTTTTTTTAAATTATAAGTTAGGTCATTTTAAAATTGAATCATATTCTTTAATACTTACTTACCAAAAATATCTAACCAATGGATTTATCATTTCGATTTTGTTTTTAATAGAACCGATAAGTTTAATAGAAAAATTTTATATTACATTCAATTAAATATATAGAATAAACGTGAAAAACCTTTGAAAAAGTATATTCATAGGTGAAATAATAGCGTAAATAAAAGTAATAATTAATAGATTTCTCAACTGCATACGGTGCTGAGCCAAGTACCAAGTTGTGAGTTATAAATGTAAAGTGAAAACAACATATGCACTCGAATCTGTAATGCATATTTTTTGAACGACTTTCTTAAAGAAGCAGGTAAATTCGGAGCGCATGTTTTTAATATAATCATAGCGCCTAGCGCCCCTGTTTTCGGTCATTGTATCTTTTAATATAAGTATTATACAGTTAAATATTAGCAGTCCTTTCGTCTCACTTTTTTATAATTTTAGATATAAAACGAATTATTGCACCAAAAATCACAACCTCGTGCGAATAAATTGCAAACGCTGCCAAAACTGTTAAATGTAAACTTAAACTAAGTTCTACATAATTCCATTTCTTAATTTTGTAAAATTATAAAAATCTTTCATT
Organism: Lamproptera curius; assembly: GCA_029286875.1. Taxonomy (NCBI): domain Eukaryota; kingdom Metazoa; phylum Arthropoda; class Insecta; order Lepidoptera; family Papilionidae; genus Lamproptera; species Lamproptera curius. The sequence continues at coordinate 82,637 of JAGSMT010000307.1, forward strand.
AGTTTTTGAAATTAAATGAACATATATAAATGAATAAAACACCTTGTTTTTTTGGGGGATTAAAAAGTGGTGGCACGTCTTTGGACGTGTGGTTCTTTCCACTCATGCTTTTTTCCTCTAATTATATTATGTAACACATAACGTGTTTCATAAATAATTTTAAAAAGCTTAGGGTCGTTACTAAACAAGCGATGGAAACAAAGAGTAAGCCATTTTTCGTATTAATTTAGTTCTGTAGGATTTTATTCCTGTCATAATACAAGCAGACCACATGGCCTCGGTACAATGGAAATCGGGAAAACTTCAATGCGAGTTTGTGGTGCGTAAAACATGACAAGCTTGCGTTTTTTATTTTCATATGTTTACTTTTTACAGGGTTTAATCAAAGTTTAAATTAAGTTAAATTTATTAGGTTAATGCAAAATTCGTTCCAAATAAAATTGTTAACATAATAAATTACGTTACATTGCTTCTCATTATCATATAATAAGGTCGTTTTTAATTTTAAAGTTACTTTTATGCTAATTTAAGATTAGGTTTAACACGTGCCAGGATAACTGGTTTTATTGTTATTAACCGTACTCCGTTTCGCATGTGAATATTACGGATGTTGACTTATGTGCGCTGTCAGTGACACAGTGTGGTACTCTTTCTGCAACTACTTTAAATAGATTTTTTTATGGCATACGCAGGCAGACGAGCAGTCGGGCTACCTGGTGGAAAGTGGTCACCGACGCCCATAGACATTGGGAATATCAGTGGAATCGCCAACGCGCTGCGTACCGTAAGATATAGGGTGTTAAGTCTCGTTTACCCAGTAAATACGCTGACTACGGTGCCCTCCAACCGGAACACAGCAGTGTTTTTACACTACTGCTTTGCGGCTGAAATAGGCACCGCGGTGGTACCCACCCAGACGGTCTCCTGTAAAAAGGGGACCTACCACCGGTAAATACACTAGATAGTGTATACACACTGTATTTGTATTTTTATGAAAGACACTGCAGCGCATACATTATTCCCTGGTCTCAGAGGTTTAGAGGTTTTTAAAGAAATATGGTGTCAGTTATTATGTAAATAAATCAATTGAATGAATATTAAAAGATATTGATAAGATTGTAGTTATTGAAATATCAAGAAAACAATGATTACATTTTTAATTTCCCAGAATTAACCTTTCTTTATCCGCAAAATGCTTTGAATTTAAAATAACATCCCCTATATTTTATATGAATTACACGCGCATCTGTTGCTATAAAACAACTAGTTGTTTTATTTTAAAAGCTGCGTTCTATTTTGGTACATAGCACTGTGATGACGTTATGTAATTAACTGCTTGCTATTTCGAACTGTGTTAATATATTTGTTCATATATGTTGTCAAAATATGTTGTTCTCTTTGTACAATTTAGAAAAAATTTAGGTTCCTATTTTAGTGTTTTACAGTTATTAATTGTTCTCAAGAATATATTCAGTCTGTCAGTACTACTGTTTTGTTCGAAACCTCTTTCTTTCTCTATAAAAACTGAAATTGGCAATAAATGTCAAGATATAGTCGGTCATAAATTTTTATTTGTGCATTACAATATTTCACAAAGACGATGGACGATGTAAGAATAGTATGCTTCTTAAAAATAAGTTAACTTCCTAAATAAAATATTACCCTTATTACCCATCTTTTCTCCCATCGGACTTAGGGAGTAAATACATCTATATTTGCTTATATTATGCTTCTGCACTAGAATATCTCCTGCTCGGCAAGTCTTTAATATAGATTGGCTCATGTAGGCGGAATCGATGAGGAGGCCATTTAATCATTCATACATTAATTTGTACGTTCGTTTGTTTCAACTTTATAACAACACATGTACAGTGGACCACTAGTGATAGGTTCTCGTTAGATATTGGGTTTTAATAAGGTTGATATTATTCGTAAGAAATCATTCACAAAATTGCGTCAATAGTGCTTCTGCTAGCTCTTTCAATATCTTGTCTCCTAATAAATGCACTTAACCAGAAATATATACAGTAAAAATATACATCCATATTCTCGGAATTGTAAAAAGGTTTTAAATCAATAAACGATTTTGCGAATTAAACCTAAGTAAAGTTAACATAACTCGGACAGACATTTACAATTATAACACCTTATTTATATTATTATACAGTATATTAAAAAATACCTCGATGAAATGGCTTCTATTCCTGGCGGACGAAGTCGCGGGTGTAGAACAGTTATATACATTTTATTTAGGAACTACTTGCTTTGCAGTAAATTTTAAATGTTATGATTTCAAAAGATTTGCCTTTGTATATATAAAACACCATTTGAAGCATTTAAAAAGACCACCCTCCAAGTCTGCATAAAAGGTTTCGGCAATTTATTTTAACGCGATAATAGCTTTTAAAGTACTCTTTTATTACCGCTTTTTCGCACTGGTTTTTTGTCTTTAATCTGCCAAGTTAGCACATTTGTAGTTTAAAGTTTATTTTTCCGTATAAAAACATTATTAATTAAAAGTAAAATTTTAAAAGTAAAATATAATATCAATGTAAAGCAAAATTTGCAATGAATTAGCTACTAACTATATCAAAGTTTACGTAAACCCTAAATTTATTTTCGTCGTTATACATTTTGCAAAATATATTGAATTTAAAAATAATAAAAAACCGTGAAGAATGTTTGTAAATAAGTTCAGTGTTTTAGTAAAGTTAATAGAATCTTGGTCGGTAATAAAAACCTAAAACCTGACGTCAAACATATTTATGTAAAAGCAATCATGCAAAAGAACTTTATCTTTCTGCAAATTCAGTCAGATTCAAAAAAGGATATCTCTCGAGGATTCACACTCCAATTAAATGCTTCTAATACTACAAAAATAAATAAATAAATAACTCTGCGGTCTGCGACGTACGGGCAAAAGGCTAAACTTTTGGATTTCGAACACTAGATCTCATGGCAAAGCGACGAAATGATCCAACCGTCACTTCGTTAGAACAGCGGGTTCTTAACAAGACCACCTTCAAGCTGGTAGGCACGACCTCCGTCACTCAATACGCTCTCAATACAGAGAGCTATTGAGCAAAACCGGGGGTCCAAAGTCTTCGTACAACAGCTTGGAAGAAGCCATCTAACGAAGTTGACCAAAGAGAACGGAGAAGTCGTCGCTTCTAGACCAGAGGTTCTCTCGGAGGTTGAAAGCTTTACAGCCAGTTATACGCGTCGCATTCAGCACACCCGGAGCCGGATGAGAAGGATTCTCGAGCCACTCTTACCCGCCATGTGTCGGAGGATCTTCCAGAAATCGGCCTAGACGAAATCGAGGGGGCTCTTGAGCAACTTCAAAATGGAAAAGCCCCGGGAGAGGACGGAGTCACGACGGAGCTTCTGAAGGCCGCCGGTAAACCGGTGCTGAAAAGACTCCGCCGTCTATTTAACTCTGCCCTTCTCTCCGGGAGAACTCCTGAGGCATGGCATAGGGGTTTGGTCGTATTGTTCTTCAAAAAAGGTGATAAACCCTTTTGAAGAACTATCGGCCAATATCGCTCCTGAGTCATGTCTATAAGTTGTTTTCGAGGTCATCTCGAATCGTCTTGCACTAAAACTCGACGAAGCGCAGCTTCGAGCAACACCGGGTTTCGGAGGGGTTACAGCACCATAGACCACATCCATACAGTGAGGCAGGTTATCAGAAGACACATGAGTATAACCAGCCCTGTGCATGCATTTGTGGACTATGAGAAGGCTTTGATTCCATCGAGACCTGGTCTTTCCTCGAGTCCTTACAGCGGTGCCAAATTGATTGGCGATATATCGAGATGCTGAGATGTCTGTACAACGCCGCCACTATGTCTGTCGTAGTCCAAAGTGGGCAGACTGAGCCTATCCCCCTGCACCGCGGTGTGAGACAAGGAGACGTCATGTTCTCGAAATTGTTCTCCGCCGCGCTTGAGGACATGTTCAGGACGCTCAACTGGGAAGGACACGGCATAAATGTGAACGGCGAGTACATCTCTCATCTTCGATTTGCGGACGATATCGTCATCATGGCTGAGACCGCTAAGGACCTGCAAAAATGGTGCAAAGCCTGGCTGAGTCTTCTGCACGCATCGGTCTCCGGATGAACTTGGTAAAACCAAGGTCATGTTTAACGAGCACGTTGATCCGGGACCGATCACATTGACAGCACCTCCCTCGAAGATGTTTCGGTACGTTTACCTAGGGCAAACGCTCCAAATAGGTAAAAATAACTTTGAGGGAGGCCAACAGAAGGATTCGGCTGGGCTTAGCAGCTTTTCATAAGCTTCGTCGAGTTTTCTCGGCACCCATCCCACATTGCCTCAAATCAAAAGTCTTCGATCAGTGAGTCATACCCGTTATGACCTACGGTGCCGAGACTTGGACACTTACGGTTCGACTATTTCACAAATTTAGATTCTCTCAGCGAGCTAAGAAGAGGGCTATGCTAGGAGATTCTCTGTAGGACCGCATCAAAATGATGTGATCCGACAGAGAACCAAAATCACCCACCATAGCCCACCGGATTAGTAAGCTGAAGTGGCAGTGGGCGGTCTAAAAGCCGCAGAACTGATGACCGCTTGAGACGGAAAGTTCTGGAGTGGAGACCGAGGCACAGAAAACGAAGTGTAGGAAGCTCTGCAGCAAGATGGAGTGACGACATTCGAAAAGTGACCTGGATGAGAATAGCCGAAGATCGCTAGCAGTGGCGTGCATTAGGAGGCCTATGTCCAGCAGTGGACTAACACAGGCTGATGATGATGATGACAAATTCAATAAAAATGCCACATGGAACACTTTTGCTCGTAGCTGGATTCTGAAAACTACGCACGGGTGCTTCGTCTACAGTTAAACAAACAACTATCAATTTGCTTTTAAGAAAACTTTCTGAATTGAAGGTTTTGACCTAAGAGAATAGAAATTTATACCATATCAAATACCTTTGAATAAATTTATTAAAACTAATAGCGTTCATAGTTGACATTGTTCGGATGGCGTTCAAATTTATTAGATAGAAGCTTTTCAGAACTTAGTTATTGTATTGTATATCAACGTCTCTTCCTTCTAGACTCTTAATTTATTTATTCAAAGGTAACACGTAGATATTTATTTATTGAGTTGATGCATAAACGATGGTAATGTAACATTGGAAGTCCAATGATTACAAATTAAAACGGTAATCTTAAATATGAAAATTCTGTCTTTGTTATATTCGTTTACAAAATGTAAACTAGTTTTCATTTATAGATATTGAATCGAATTAACGTTTTTATACACTTAACGGCAATTAATATATAATTCATTTACACACTTCTAAAACTGAATAAAATTATTAAAATTTCTAGTATACAGTTTTTGTTTTAATTAAAAACATTTGAATAGTTAGCTAATAATACAATATTTAAATCAGTTAATGAAACAACTCTAATGCAGATAAAATAATATTTATTCAAGTTGATGATCATCCATTAACACTCAACTAACTAAAACCGGGCACATTGAATAAAATATATTTAATCAACAACTTACTGTTGTGTGTTGTTCACAATAGGTCCCTTTATAGGCGGTAGGTCGCCTTTTGCGGGGGCCGTCTGGGGTGGTTCCACCATAGTGCCTATTTCTAAACATTACATTTATAAAAATACAAAAAATATTGTGTATGCCGGAATAATATGTATGCTGCATCTCAGGGTGTGTGTGTCGGAAAACGCTCTTGTGTTTTGCCATCGCCATCATCAGTCTATTTTATTCCACTGCTGGACATAGGCCTTCTCCATTAGGGGTTTTTAGACCGTATTTACGCGGCTTTATTCGATTACGCTGGCCCAATGCGGGTTGGTGACCGACTTTTTATATGCCCTTCCAACGCATGGATCATCCTACTTATTAGACTTTTGGGTGATCGGTCAAAATTGCCGTAACCAACTATGAAACAACAATGAAAATTTACAACAGTCCTCGCAGGATTTGTACCCACGACCTCCGGTTTCTAAAAGCTTGTATGTGTCTATTACATAGCCGATATTTAAAGACTCGCTCCCTTTGACGTTCATAGTAAATGCGAGTATAAAATATAAAATATTTTCGAGTATTTAAAGTCGAAGATGATTGTTTGCATCACCTGGTTGACTTTTACCGATTACTTACTTTCTTAAAAGTGAGATGATCAACGCTTCAGATAGCAATGAGAAAAGTCACCTTGTCAAAATTTGTGTTTTTCTATATGATATATCGGCGTTTTGAATTTTTAACTATCAAGTGTTCACAAAACTATTTAACAAACATCCGTACACATAAACTTTAGCATTTATAACTTTGTTATTGGGGGACAACTCACCAACCAAAATATAGCCAAAGAGACATAACCAACTCGAGAGAACATAGAGATTTAACTAATTACAGCTTGCGTGGCATATTACAGTCGTTCAGAGGGTACTGGCAAATTGTTAAACTACAATTTGTACTTTGTTTGTATTTCCTGTGTTTTGCAACAATTTATTTTGGTTGAGGTTTTTATTTATGCAAACGAGATAATCTTGAAATTTATTAGTTAAACACAGAAATGTACAACCTAAGCGATTGAGCATATGTAATACGTCCAGCGTTTTTATTGATTATCGAGATTTCAAGAAGAATCACTAAGTGACAGTCGACTAATAACAAACCCAATGCGTGCGTCGTTGCTTTTGCTATGGGTTACTTGTTAAGATTCTATTCCTAGTCTTATTTAGCTAAACTTTAGAACTATAAATTATTCTAATTTTATCACAAATAATTCAAAACGTCTATTATAAAGTTGTATCGCTTATTAACCTTTATTTTCATACAACAAATCCACAATTGAGGAATGAGTAATGTACCCTGTGGTATCTCTATTACCTTTTACTAGTTTTCAACTATTGAGTCCAATTAAGTATTTAATGTACGATTTAGAACTTTACTATTTCATTTAACATAACAATCCTTTTGCATAATCAGAACATTGAATTAATAACGAGTTGCAACTATTTTATCATATTAGTGTATTCTTTTAAATAATTTGATGTAAATATATTTGCCACAAACTTCTGGCAAAAGTATCGAATAGAAGTAAAAAAAAGCCTTCATAGACTTTATGATAAGGCAATAAAGGTGACGCGACTATATGAAAAGAGGAAGAAAGAAAGAAGCGTTCCGGATAGATCGATTATGCTGCCGGTAATAACCTTGAACTAGTCGCAGTTTCCGGTGTTTTATGTTTCTTACAACCTATTTTCGTCAAATATTTGCCCAAATTGCAAAAATAATAATGAGTTAAATTATTGAAAAAAACTTGCCTAATTAATGAATAAAACTTAAGTAAAATTAATAGTAATTTGGTTATGCTTTAGAAATACTTATTTTACACAACATTTTATATATTTTATGCATAGAATTGGAAAACTTGCTATCTTTTTTCCAATATGCCCGAAACGATAAACATCTACGAAACTGATTTTACTAAGTGATTAAGTTTAAAGAGAGTTTTCAAGAAAACTTATATTTAACGTCACGGTGCTTTAATCGCCGAAAGTATCTTGAACAAAAAGGACCATCTTGACACTTTTCTTAAACAAAACTAACATTTCTGGCTTTAAAGCGACTGCGTTTTGATCGCGACTCACATAATTACTAATATTTAAAAACTGTACATTTTCATTCGTCCTTAACAATTATAGTGATCAATGTGCAACATATAGTAGATCTTTTCTCAACGTTTTTTTTGTTTTAAAAAGAAGGAGCTGAACGAGCAGGTGGGTCACCTGATGATAAGTAATTAACGCCGCCCATGAACATTCGCTTCACCAAATGGTCTGCAAATACGTAACCGGTCATTGTATGATATTGGTCCGGAAATACTGGTGACAAATCGTTCCAGAACGCGTGCGTGGCAAAAAGGATGAAGTGGGGAAGTATAAAACGCACGGTGGTGGATCCCCAGCCGTCAAGATGGTGCTGATGGTATTTGGCATGCAGACGCGTTTTTGGTGTAACAGAATTTTCATCGGGTAATAATCTGAACAACTCCTCGGAGCACTCACTGTTTTATAGTAGTTATAGTCAAAGTCAAAGTTAAAATCATTTATTCAATTTAGGCTCTACTGAGCACTTATGAACGTCAAAAATTATCCATTTACCACCGGTTCACAAACTCAGACCCGTCCAGAGAAGAACCGGAAGAAAATCATGGGCCTTTTTTTAAATATTAGTATTTACAAAATTTGACCAATTCCTTTTTTAAGTTACCAGGGATTTGCAAAGCGCAGAATATAAACTATTTCACACATCTTGGTCCTCAATATAATTTATTACAGAATAGTAGGCTTTTTCTATAAGCGTTGTTTTGACAACTTTACGAAAGCTCGAATCATTCAGTTTGCGTTTGTGCAGGCATTTAATTTATTATACATTCTTATACTATTATACATGAAAGATTTTTGGTTCAAAGTGTCCTAAATCTGAGTAGCTCTAGGGGCTCAATTTGACTTCTGCGCGCGTAATATCTTTTTAGCAAACATATGAATATTTTGACGCGCGTACATATTTTCAAATATGTATAGCGATATATATAAAATTTCAGTTTACTAAAAACATTACGTATAGATTCCGTGAACCCGGATTGTAGATGCCCTAACAGCCTGTTTTGTATGTATAATAATATTGTGTTCAAAACCAGCTGCAGATCCCATAATAATAATCCATAGGACATAAGGCTGTGAAAGTACGCGTAATAAACTAGTTTTGCTGTTGCCTCGTCAGTTAGGTGCCTAATCCTTGCGTATGGCAAAGATAGATAATAAGGAAAGAGACGAAACATCTGTCCCCAATGTGAAAGAATCTACACGATCGGTAAGAGCATGGTCAGTGACGATTCTAGCTGATATTTAGGAAGAAGTTGATACTTAGGTGCCTTGCCCAGAGATGAGATAACAGTATTTCTATGCATGGACTGTGTTTTACAAAGGTGCAAGGTAAAGTGCAAAGGACTATTACAGGTGATGAGATGAGATGATGATAAGATGATGAGTTTATTGAAATGAGGTCAATTGCTGTTTAATCTCACGCAATAATCCTCATTGAAAGGTCAGTATAAGCCGGTTATGTTTGAAAAATAAATGAGGTTTAAATTTGGTATGCAAAAATGCATGAGGCAGTCTTTGATAATTTTAAGTAAAAGTTTCCTAAAAGCAAGTAGTCGATAGCTTAAAAGTCCAGTACTAGCACAATTTTAAATATAAGAGGTAGTAATATAATAAAATATAAAAGTATAGTTGAAGCAGTTGTCACGCGACTGCATTTAGATTATGATGTTTATCGGTCATTAGAGAGCAATTATGCTGTTATATCTAACTCTTTGTTGTTAATTAGGCACTTATTGGCGTAGTGTTTAGATTTTTTGATATTTTCAAACCTTAACACAGGTGTTTAAATAATCTAAATCTGATAAATTCTGAAAATAAATATGGGACCTTATAAAGCAATCAATTTTTTTCAAATAAAATTAAAATCTAAAAAGAGTTAAGCATTTAGAAACTAATAAAAAATTAAACACTGGGTACTTACTTGCACCTAAATATACGCAAAGATTGTGATATATTTTAAAATAGTCGTAGTAACAGTCACGATGTCACGCAAACTACGAAATACAGAATTAAGATGTGTCCGAACATCATTTTGCTAAATGAGTTTGCTAAAATATTTTGTATTATATTAATAGTTACACATTGTTAAATGCTCTAGAAATAGATAAACTCCACATCTTCCGTTTCTGTAAACGTACAGATGAAAATTATGAAGCTATATGTGAAGTGCTGATTGAATTTCCTTTAACATAAATTAAATACTTCTTAGTCTACTGCGAATGTTAACTTACGACGTTCGAAGTTTATGAAATAAAAAGAAATATTTAGGCTATACTGCTAGAATAATATTGCCCAGTGTACAAAGATTGAACCGGAAGTTTGGCTGAATTGCTCGTCACCACTTCGGTAGAAATATTATTTATGATGTTCTCTTTCTTGTTGCATATTTTATACAACACACACAGTCATATTTCAGTAATTTAAAAAAGAAAAATTTAAATGAACTTACACTTTAAAATATAATATGATTTTGTAAAAGAAACAGACTATTTTGTTACTGTGGACGAACATGGATCCACAACAGGCCAGACAAAGGAATCAATCGAAACAGTGGGTTGCTCGGGGCGAACGTGAACCAAAGTAGGCCAAACAGAGTCTGTCAGCCAACAAGGTCATGGCCACAGTTTTTTGGGATGCACGCGGTGTCATTCACATTGAATACATTGAGAAAGGAAAAACAATCACCGGCGAATATGATTCAAAGCATTTGGACAAATAAGACGTGGACTTGAGGCAAAAACGACCGCATTTGGCGAAGAAGAAAGTGCTGTTTCATCAATACAATGCACACTTGTTTAGTCACCATGTCCAAAATCCACGAATTGAGATACGAACTGCTACCCCATCCAGCATATTCTCCAGACTTAGCCCCCTGCGACTATTATCTGTTTCCACACCTAAAGAAATGGCTGGGTGGTAAGAATTTTGAGTCTAATGAAATGTACCGAAACAAACGCGTATTTTGTGAGCCTTGAGAAAACCTACTATTTGGAGGGAATTAAAAATTTAGAAAAAAGCTGGACTAAGGTATTGAGTGTAATGTTTATTAGCCGCAAAAAAAAATGTTTTATTCAAAAAGTCACGCACGTTATCAAAACGCCCTCGTATACACCAACACCCATACCCTACCTTAGCAGGAAGGAAATTATTGATCATTAAGGTAAAAAGCACTTAAAGATGGTTTCGTCCAGTTTGTATAGTGTTCGATGTATTTAGCCGTGGATTAACTTTTCGACTAAAATTTAACAATAATCAGTAAATAAATGTAACCTGTTACAAAAGTTTTTATTATGTTCTCATTACATTATAAGTTAATTGGTATCCCCTCGTCTAAAAATTTCTTACATTTATTTATTAAAACTTATGGCAAGCCAAACCACATCATTGGATCGGTTTATGTAGGTATAAATTAGATTTAATAAAAGAAATGTTTTGGGACTGCTTAAGTCGTTTTGAAATTTATTATTTCTCTTAATACCTTTAGAAAAGTATCCGGGTGTACATAATATGTTAAAGAGTGAATAGCTGAATAGTATCGCACTTGTTGCAGTAATAAAAGCTTAAAAATTCGTTAACATGTTCTTCCAGCACCTTAGTTATATAGCGTGCCGCTGTTAGTGACCCATTCTCTACGGAGTGATATTCCGTACGTGGTATGCTGTAAACATCATTTAGCAAAAAAACCTGTTAGTAAGATTCACATAGAATTGTTACATCCCGGTCCCAGGCTGTTTTTATCTCACGTTAGGCTGAGCCACTAGGGGATAGGAACGTTGCCTGTACTCTGGGCAAGGTTCCCAATTCATAGATGGATACGTTGCACTAGGTTTAAACAACTTTGTGCTCCTTTGCTATACAGGAACTTGCTATGGGAGCTGCGGCTGGAGAACCCCAGCGACAACCGTTGAACAGTGGTGGCCATACGCCCCGGTCTAAAGTGATGGCTAGAAAGGGCACACGGCTGCTCTGCTAATTTTGTCCTTAAATCCTATAAATTTCGGAAGGTACTGAGCCACGTCGCCGGTAGGGAGCCTACAGAGGAGTGCCACCCCCTGTGGTGTATGTGCGGAGGAGACGGCCTAGCACGCGCTGGTGAAGTGCCCAGCATGGGTTGAGCAACGTCGAAAGCTGCGTGGTGTCGTGGGGCACAAGTGTTTCGCTTCCTGTTGTAGTGCGCAAGATGTTAGAGAGTGAATGGTCGTGGGGCGCCGTCCTTGTGTTCAGTGAGGACGTGATGGCCCGGAAGGAAGCCGCGGAAAAGGACAGGGAGGCCTAGGCTGTAAGTTTACGAAGTCTTATATAGGCATATTTGTGTGTTTTGCAGTGAAGGCGTTGCAATCTCGAGCTCGTCAAGGATCTTACTAAAATGGTTTTTATATCTGCTGTAAACCGCTTCCTAAGTTACCGTGTATACCATAGACAAAATACTTAGACAATGAAACTACTTTTGTCGGAGATAGAAATGACATTTATAATTGAAAAGAGAGCTAGTAAAGAGGCATTGTAACTTACCCACATTGTATTACTAAATCAGTAATTATTTCTATTGCTTGCGCGAATATTATACATTATTAATCAAGTGCTTTACGGATTTATCGCGTTTATTTTACATTTTATTCCGACGCTTGAACACTTTCAGCGCTGGCCAGGGTAGACGGATTCATGCGTCTTGTTGCAGTGATGGAAGGTTTCAGATCTGTTTATGTGAATTATATTTAATCTGACTCCGACCATGCAAAACGACTGATTTTATCTTACAGCCAGCAGTGGTATGTTATGCTTGGGTTTAAATTTTAATTTATTAATTATGGGATCCCAAGCAGGTGGTAGAACCAACCATTTGATGTGTTCCTTCACACGAGCAACAAGAATCGCGTGAAGGAACATATAGCTGACATCAAACATAGAAGACCCAACAAGTCGGCAGTGTGTGACCATACCTTAAATCACCCAAACCATTACATCAGATTTGATCGACCACAAATCCTCGCTAAAGAACACCGATTCCTACCAAGGATGATCCGTGAGGCTTGAGATTAAAAACATCCAAATTTCAATAGAGAAGATGGTTGGTTCTACCACCTGCTTGGGATCCCATAATTAATAAATTAAAATTTAAACCCAAGCATAATACCACTGCTGGCTGTAAAGATAAAATCGATTCGTTTTGCATAGGTCGGAGTACAGATTAAATATAATTAATAAAAACTAAGATCTGAAACCCGCTTCATCACTGGCAACAAGACGCATGACATCTCAGTCTACCCCGTGACACACGCCGCTGGAAAGTGTTCGAAACGTCGGGAATTAAAAATGTAAAATAAACGCGATAAAATCCGTAAAGTAATTTTATTTAATAATTACTAAATCAGTATTTATTTTTTTAACATATGACATCTATTTCGCTATTTACAAAAACGAAAGGGTTTGTACAGATTTACCACCGTATAACCTATGTCATTTATATGCAAACACCGATTCCTGGAATTGACAGGCTTTGCAACTACGAATTTGAATTTTTATCGAGTTTAAATGCGATTTTCACTGAATAAATAAATACTAAAATACATACTTTCATTAGTAAAATTTATGTTTTGAAAGTCACTATATCAGAAATAACAATAGCACACACAGTAATAACTGTGGAAGTTTATTTCACAATTCCTAGTAACAGTTTATCAATTCTAACGTTGTTATGTGATCTAGAAAAGTAAGTATCTACGCTATTTGTTTTAAATGAAAAATCACCTCACTAAATACAATTTTTCTACTGATTATTTCTTTTTGTTATCTTTTGTACGAAATAATATGAGTAAATAGTGTGTGGGTAAACAATATTTACATATTGTTTATATGAAGCTGGTTCAGGTGCCCTTTAAGTGACGATGGTACTTCCTTTAACGGTCTCCTCTGTAAAATTGGAACTTCAACTTTAGATATTCTTTATGTCGAAATTTGCTCTAGTCAAGACAAATATTTTCCCTGCCAGGCTTACTCATAGTTGAATTGGCGTGGAAGTGAAGTGGCGGCGGTTAGGATCTATATCTAGCTTAGTATTTTTGTAGAAATCGATCTCTTTTATGATCGGTCGTGGGCGCCGTTCTTGACCGAGTTCCCAAAACAAGTGGGTAATGAGCGTATGTTTTTTTTAATATAAATTCACCTTTGCTCCGCTCCTAGCCAAACAGATTAGTTGATTCTTTTTTTAAATGATATATATTAGCCTCTTAATGTATCAATTTATTTTATAATTTTGTGATAAGTAGTTTAATAAATATTTATGAAATAAAAAAAAATTACGGCACCCAAAATCACAACCTTTTCCGATTAAATAACAAAGCTGCCAAAGCCGTAAAAGATACACATTAAGTATGTTCTAGGAAATGGATAGATAGTGAGTCAGTGCGAGTATGTTACCATCATACCATTATTTGATATATTGAGTAGGGACCATTTTACCGTCATACGTCTATGCATATGGTTGTAGGTTTCAGGTGGAGCTTTTTGTTTTCCCATTAACACAATGTTCTGGATGCTGGAAAATCGGTCACCACCTCAAAATTTTTCCCATAAAAGATGATCTGCCCTACAAGTGCTCGACCTACGAGTTACATCTATTACCTCATCTGGTGTAATCACAGAAACTGTGGGATAAAAATTTTAAATTTCTAAATTGTAATGGGCCGCATTTTGTTCTAGACAGAATTTGTCCAATATTCCAAAGAAAATTAAATCCGTTACTTAATGAGTAAAGGAAACATCACGTACAAAAAGCTTTACAGACGTATTTGGATAATGTTCTGAAAGAAAATTATCTCAATAATGAATGACAAATGACAATAGTGGACAAATAATAATCTACAAATATTTTGACTAAAACTACATATAATGATCTAGTAACAAAGACGGATAGACATTATGATACAAGCAAATACTCTACGCCAGATGAGGTAATAGATGTAACGGAACCATTAACAGGTCGAAGAAGTAATACTGTTACCAAGGGAACTATAGGACTAAAACCAAAAAAAGGAATTAAAAAAAAACTCAAAATGTGCATGAAGAAGAAATAAACTGTATGGGAACAAATATAAAGATACCAAAAATTAAAGAAAGTAAAGAAGGAGGTTTTGAATTAAATAGACTTGTATGTAGACTCTATGAAGCCGTACTATTAAAAAAAACATTAGAAGAGAAGACGGAAGCAGTAGTAAAGATTATCTGGGAAGAATGTAAGGTAATTTTAGACTAACTTAACTAGAATCAATATTATACAATGGAACGCTCAAGGTCTGAAACCAAATATTCCAAGTTTTGGAGAACTTTTAATACAAGAGAAAATTCATATGGCCTTAATTAGTGAGACCTGATTAGAGTGTAACATTACGGTACATTTAAGTGGGTACAATATATACCTACATGATAGACCTGATTGTTACGGGGGGAAGCTATAATTGTACATAAATCTATAAGTCGTTCCTCTAGTCTGGTAACCATGATCAACAAAGGTATAGAAATAATTCATATTAAGATTTATAACTGCAAATTCTTAAAAAATATATCTGTATATTATCCATCAACAGTAACAACAACTGCACTGGATTGGGATAGTTTGTTTAGTGTTTTGGCTCTTAAAACAATAATAGCCGAAGACTTTAACGGACATCAAAGAGTTGGTCGTACAAATCAGATGTAAGGAGTAATCTAAAGCCGATGCAGCGTTAAAAAATAGTTGCATTTATCTCAATGACGGTGCACCTGCACGTTCTAGGCTAGTGTGTGGGAAATGACAACAATCGTTTCTTGATGTAACATTCGTCTCCGCGGATATAGCAATAATTTTTTTATGGACAGCGACAAATGAAAACTTGGGTGGCGACCATTTTATTATAAAATTTCATACAGATATAATGTTTACAAGAAATTACATACAGAAACGTAGCCTTAAAAAGATAAATTGGTAATTGTTTAAAGAAAGCCTCTTCCAATCTTTTGCCGGTGTAAGAGTTTATATAGTGTTATAATTAGATATTTTTATTTGTTTATTACAAACAGTAAGTGGCAAGCAAATACCTCTATTAAAGGTGCTAATTCAAATGTTCAAAGTAAATATAACTTGAGTTGATTCAACGGAATCGAGTTACTCCGTCTTCTTGAATTCCGTTTACCCGTTGTTCCGTTTATCTGGTTCTGAGCTATACCTAGCTAAACATTTGAAGAACTGAAGTGCAAGCTGTCTATATCTTCCATTTAAAATTTTCATGTCTCCGTAAAATTGCTTATATAATATAAGAAATTTAAATAGTTACTATAGATTCACAAGTGCAGGTTCAAAGAGGCATTTAATAAAAGGATTGAAAGGTTTTAACTACCTTCTGTACAGTAAGCTGAACCGAGGGAATATAAGAGCCAAAAGCATTAGCTAAGTGAACCATTGTCTGTACGCTCTAGATAATTTCACGCTTATTAAATGTTTGGTTTATTCGACTTTTCTAAACCGTATACCTTGCTATGTTCGATTTAAAAGGAAAAGTTGTGTAAACGTATATATAAATATTGTACATTACCTTTGCTATCCACTACTATCCCGTCCTTATAGGTAACAACAAATTGGCAGAAATACATTATTAAGCCAATTTCATATTTGTTGATTTAGAACCATAATTTTTTTTTAGATTAACAGAAGATAAAAAGTTTTTTTATCACTTTTTATATTTTCAGTGCGCAAGAAAGTCCAATCACAATGAATTTGTTATTGAAATCAAAGTTACAGTAGACTATCTATTACACCAAGACATCAATCTTACTTTAAAAAAAATCAGTTCATCAGTCCATCCTAACCAAGTTGAATAAAACAACGAAAAATTATTAAGTCCTCTCGCAGGAATCGAACCTCCGACCTTAGGTTTCTAAAGCGCAAACCCATAGCACTACGTTTCGGAGTCAGTTAAACTTCCCAAATTAGTACAGCATCCAATATTCACCTCACTGCAAGGTATTTGCTTTAAGAGTACAATTGAGTTTCAAATTAAATCATGTCACATCATCATACCTTTTATTGAATTTCTAAATTATAAGTGCAATAATATGATATTCATCCATTTAAATTTTTTTTTCACGATCTCATGGGCGGTGTCTATGTCAAAACCTTTACAATTTAATCTTATAGTCGGTTAAAAAAGATATTTATACTGATAGAAATTTAGTAAGTTGGATTTAGATATCAATATTAAAACGGGAAAAATAGGGAATAATAAAAAAAAAACCTTTATTTTAATATTAATTTAACAGTGTGACATAAAGGCGGGAAAACATCTCGATGCAATGTATTTGCTCGTAAAAAATTAAGAACTTGCCTATTATATTTTGGAGACATACTGTCCTACAATAAATTATTATTTCAGTTTTGTATGGCACCTTGCATAATTTCCTAACACTATATATACACTGATTATCAACATTTGTATTTTTCAGTAAAAATAAACTCTTTTAGATGTAACCTACGACTGTTTCACTTTGTTCTTATGAAAAGATTTTGGCTATTGCTTATTATTAAATAAATGATTACAAGATTTTTAAATCCTTTCTATGAATCTTTTCTTTAATATGCTTTTAATATTACTTTATCCTCATAGCATTGGTTCAAAGTATTAGGCATTTATACTAGAGCTAGAACAAAAAAGTAAAACTAAATATAATTAAAACCCATTAGAATTTGCCAGTTAATTAGTGACAAAACAGAAATTACTACAATTCTTAGAAACACCAAAAACTCTCCGGCGGGGAATCGAACCCCGGTATCCCGCGTGACAGGCGGGGTACTGACCACTATACTACCGAAGACATCTTTTTTCGTTGCATTTTTTGTTACTCAATTCGTTGAAGTTTTAATCGTCAAGTCTTAACAAAATTTATAAATTTATAAAAAACATTGGTGTAAAATAGCGGTAGTGAATATAATAAGGTGCTAAAACAAAAAAGCACTAAAAATATGCAATGTAAAATTAACTTAATTAAAATACACAGATCGTATGCGGTTGGAAAGGGCTTGATTGCTCAAAAGCAATTGAATGATACCAAGAAAATACCATATGACGTCGTCAACCAATGCGGGAAACGTATAAGTTTGAATCTGGCCGAGCAGTTTAACGACGATGCTAGTACGGCTGCAGTTGGAGCGATTTCAATACCTAGAGAATTTCCTAATGTTAAAGCCTCATCATAACATACGTATTAACGTACAACAAATGGCCTTATTCATGACACAGCCACACCCTATATTTTCTTTTTAAGAATATAATGAATCTTTCATAAAAATTAATACAATATTTATTAAAAAATATGTTGTAAAGAAAAACTATTTTAACTTAAGTATATGTGTACTTTAATTAACAACTTGTCTTTCGACAAAGGCCTCTCTAAAAATTCTCAACTCTTTCTATCTTTTGCTTATTCTAATCCATTCAGGGCCAGCAACTCGTTTGAAGTCTTCTTCCAACGTTTTGTTTGCCGTCCTTATTACATTTTCCATCTCGCGGTACCACTCTGAAATTGCTTTTAGTCCACTTATTATTCGTTTCTGTTAGTGTCCGCCTATTGCCATTTCAATCTCTTTGCAGAGCGTCACAGCATCTTTTATTTGTATTTTTAATTCACAATTAGTCTTCGTAAAATACGTTCTGACCGCCTCCATGGTCTAGGAGTATGGGCTCTTAATAATCCCGCGAGAAGTAAGATGATCCATACGTCGGATGGGCATGTAAAAAGTCGGTCCACCCATCAACCCGCATTGCATACTTCTTTCCTTTATTTGTATTTTAACACATGACATGTGTCATAAATCATTTTAAGACAACATGGCCGTTGTATGATTGCGGGAAAACTTGTCAATGCAAGGTTGTGGAGCGTAAAACATGACAAGCTTGTCTTTGTATTACTCTATAATGTTTGTATTATTGTAGGTATTTTACTAGAGTTTAGTATGAAATATAACCAATCTCAGCCTGAAGTTTTAATCATGTTGAAGCAAAATTTTATCTAGTTCGATGTTAGTGTTGTAAAATGTAGTTAATGTTACTTTTTTCTCATTTTGTTCAACCTTTTAGATACTTCGTATTTATTTTACTTAAAATACGAGTATTTATTTTCTTGAATAGTTTTGACGTTAATATGGCAAATGTAAATGTTTGTTGTAGGCAGAGATGAAAACATGTGTTAGAATGTACTGTATACTAAGCCCGTGTCAAAGGAACAACGGAACCCGCCACGGTTAGAGAAAATCTAGAGACTCTTACCAAAGGAAAAGGAACGTTAAGACAATAAATAACCATTTATTACACTACTGCCTTGTGGCTAAAATATCGTCACTATAGCAATATTTCTACTCAGTCTACGTAATTGTAATGTCGTTGACACGCCTTTCCTTAAGAATACCTTTGTACCACCTGTATTCAATTCGAAGCGTTTGTTTCGTATGTTAATACGTTGGTGTTACCATATTAACATAATAAATATTCTTGTTCCTCCTCCGTAGTTCTTTCAAATTTGATCATTATTTTTATGTAGTAGGTAATAGCTGTCATGTGGTGTGGATTAATAATAAATTATAAGTAGTCGCGCTATGTCGTAGTGGTATGGACAGTACCGTGTCGGCTTGGAAAATTATATCTTAGTACGTATAAAATGCGGTCTCTTTAAGTTATGAATTAAATAAAATGAAAGAAATAGATGCAAAACAGTATTAACTAACGCACAATAAACCTCTTGCCGATAAAGCTGTTTAACAAAAAGTATCTTATAATCGACTTTCATCGAAAACAAAATTCCTATTTTTCCCTGATTGAGCACAAACACTACTTCTAGACACTATTTTTAGTATCTCGTTTTAGTATGGATGCAATAAGTAAAACTGTAGTAAATTAAAAAAGGATAATACTACAAGATTTTCAAAGCGATAATAAATACCTGAATACAATTTAAACTTAATAAACGATTCATATCAAATAGGGTGAAAAATTTCTCCGAATTGAATCGAATTCTTTGCAGGAGAAAACTTTTAATGTAAAGTCACCTGGTATTTGAATAGGACGAGACAACGAGCTTGCAAAAAGGTGTGATGTCAATAAAGGAAGAAATCAATAAAAACAACGATTCGAAATATTTACGTAGATTAATCTATCTGGATATTATAACCGGGGCAAAAGAAATTGACTTGTGGTTGATAACTTTCTTTTTAGTTCACTCTAACCTTCATAAGTATCCAATACATCGGAAGCAAGAGAATGATTATGCGTAGAAGACTTATTGTAACTTTAGTTAAATATCAAATAGTTCATTGTGTATCAATTTCGTAAAGCTTCTTTTGGTTTGTAAAAAAATAACACAACAATCAAATCTAAAATTAATTTGGATTTTTTGTAAGTGCTGTTAATTAAAGCTCGTTAACTTTGTTGCAATTAGCTGATTATCGTAAGTATTTTTTTTAATACATTTTCTATAAATATTAAGAGCGTGAATATGACGGTTCACTTAAGCTATTAGTATAATCTCAGCTATTCTTTCAAAAGGCATTCAAACTTAAGTCATCATCATTAGCAGCTCCATCTCCGTCCACTGCTGGTACGCCAAACGGCCGATCTCGGCTACTCGCTGCCAACTGAACCGGCTATTGCGCGGATATCGGCATCCGACCTAGTCAGGGGTCGACAACGCTCCGTCTTCCCAAACGCAGTCTCCACTCCAGAACCTTATGAGCCCATCAGCCATCGGTTCTATTACTATAGGCTGGCCCATCGCACTTCAACGAGCTATCAACTATGCACCATGTCGTAGACTTAGTCTTGACGGATAAATTCGTTACGAATTTTATCCGACAAAGAAATCTCCAAGCATGGTGCGCTCATTACTCTCAGTTGACCACTAGTGCAATTTTAGGACCAGTCCAACCACCAGTCCAAACTTAAGTTACTAAAAATCGTCTGCTGATAAAAAACATTGTTTCATAATTAGTAGTACTGAGTAAGTAGATTATGAAACATTATACTTTTGGTATAAAATACTCATTGAAAACGCTAAGACATATAAATTTCTGAGTCAAGTAAACTTTTAGCTATCCATTATACTTCTGAACAGTGAATTTGAAAAGTTTAAATATATTGCTTGCTGCTCCGTTCCTGTTGAAAAGTTTCTGTTCGATAAGTAAAACCACAAGTAGAGTTAGTTGAACATAATCTTTTGACCTCGGAACCGTTTAATAAATACTCTATAAAGTAATCATTTGAAAAACTACTGACCGCAGATGACAAAGATACTATGGTACAAACCGACCAGATGGGTTGCACGATCATCCGATCAGTAGCTCATGCAAGTTGGCAGCGAGTTTTTGGATCGCGTTTTGAGGTCCAGCAGTGGACGGAGATGGCTGCTAATCAATGATGACTTAAGTTTGAATTCCTTTGAAAAGATATGAGATTATACTAATAGCTAAGTGAAGTCATATTCACGCCTTATTTATAGAAAATGTAGATCGTTTATCTAAAAAGGCCTGTGTCCAGCAGTCAATCTGTTAGAATTTGATAATGATATGTTGCATAATATGAAAAGTGAAACAAAGATCCCAAAATCATGTTCTTAAATCTAAATGCATTAAATCTAGAAAATGCCACTGGTAAACATAAGTTCGATATTATTGCACATTCTGAAATCCAAAATTTATACCTCGATTTTGGTGACTGCAAACTCTTAGCAAGTTTAAGTCTCACATTGCAGCTGATAGAGTCAATTCAGTTATTCCATCATCAAGTCCACATTGCAGTTATTCCATCGTTATTATTACCTTTAAATATTACTTTATTATTGTTTTCAAGACACGTTTTAAATTAAAATCCTAAAAAATTTCATCATCATCATCAGATTGGTCGTCCACAGGCATAGGCTCCCTAGTGCACACCTCGCTTTCTGATCTTTGGCCTATTTTCATCCAGCCTACACCGGCCACTTTTGCAAATTTTGTCAATCCATCTTGCAGCAGGGCATCCTACTAAGGCAGCAAATCGATTTTCCAAATTGATCTGAAATATGGCAGGATCAATGATAGGCTGGAGCAGATTAGGCCGGAGCGTAGACTTCATCAATCTGGACTCAATAAGCTTCAAATCTATTCAGAGGTCTCCTCAGAAGTCAGGATAAACTCGGTCTTAAACCCTAAGATCACTGAGACATGACTGAGACTGAGGCTTTTTGTCCGATATCATGATATCTATATCATTTTTGGTCATATTATCGGGGCTCTACCACGTTCCTATCAATTGAGGAAATTGACGAGCATTTTCCCCCTATGGTTTCTGCTTTTGTAGCCATAGGATCCCTCTTTGACGATGAAATTTCCCGTTAGCATGTTGAATCGAGGGCTGCCCAAGTGGGCCGTCGCCTAGGCG
Source organism: Lamproptera curius (assembly GCA_029286875.1). Lineage (NCBI taxonomy): Eukaryota > Metazoa > Arthropoda > Insecta > Lepidoptera > Papilionidae > Lamproptera > Lamproptera curius. The sequence continues at coordinate 104,751 of JAGSMT010000307.1, forward strand.
TCTTAATCAAGTTAAGACGTTTTTTTTAAGGATAATTTAATAGCTAGAAATTAACTATCTAAACTTTACTACTACTTTAAAGCATTGGCGCTGGGAGAAGAAGGGCAGAAACTCCAGCAACTTTCTAATATGTGTAGTTACAGCTGTCAATATTAAAGCTAAGGTGTGATAGTTCGACTCACCGGTGGCACGTAAATCGACGTGAATGTGTGTGTTGTCCTACACTCTAAGGTAGGTGTGTTTGACTATGCTGGTAGATACAGAACCATTACGCCCTTAAGAGCGCAACGTTCTTGTGACGGCTAGCCATAGGTCGCTAGGCGGAGGCAGAGAAATGCATACTTGCTTTTTGATTAAATTGTTCACATCACAGAGATCTAGCGATTTCAGAAATGACGCGCAGTTATTGCCAGTGTTGCTTTTGCTGTATGAATAGCATGCTGGGCTTTAAGGCGAGGAGAGCCGCTGTGCTTGGAGTCGGCTCCAGCGCAGCATGTTGTTGCCACGCGGGCTGGAATTGCCTGTTCGAAGAACGGAGGGAGGAAATGCAAGCTAGAGGAAAGGTGGTTGCCTGAAGAGGCTGTCCGCTGATTCGCAGGAACTCTGCTTTTGGCGCCATAGGGCAGCTGAGATAGGCGGCACAGGATTTAAGTTAATCGCACCAGGGCGGCGTAAATGGCGAGGACTCTTTGTCCTGGGCCTGGGACAATCGGACTGCCGTGATCCTCGAGGTTTTAACGCAACAGGGAAGGCGAAAACAGTTCCGCGAAGCGTGACCGAATAACTGTTAGTAGTGACACGCCCTGAGAGACTAGGTACAGTTGATCGATATCACGCTTTCTTTCTTTGTGCCTCTAGTAACTCAGCACCATACCGTAAGGGCGTTTATTGCGTGGGGAAGGGCGGAATATTTACTTCTTCATAGCAGATGCTATTTCAGAACAAGGGATCTCCTTAGGCAGTTCTTTGACCACGTCTCTAAGTACACGCTCATCCGGGAGCGCAAGTGTATGATATTGGTGTCCTTTTCTAAGAAAAGAAATACCTTCCGAAACTCGTCGGGTGTGGCTAGTTTGATCTTTTATTGCTATCAGAGGCCTGAAATTTTACATTATTTGAGCAGAGCCTGAGTGAATCTGACCCACTTCTTCTTTCAAGGAGGTAAATTGCGGGGCGTTTCCTGAGGGAGCCGTGCCTGGGAAGGCTGGACGGCTCGGCGGGCGGAGGCTTGGGGCGCCTAGGATCGACGTTGAGACCAAAGCGATCCTTGAGTTCCGACTCACTGTACCGGTTAGGTCGCGCCTACGTTTGACGAAGCATAGGTTGCGTCATTCAACGCAATCAGCGAGTACCGGCGAACGCCGAGCGTGTAAAACTCCGCCCCTTTGGAGGGAGAGGATGTGTCTAGTTCTGTAACAAGAAACAAATATTAAAACGTTTAATAGGCTTGCATAGTTGTAAAACAACTAGTTGGGCTGAGAAAACAAGATAATAAAACTAAGAAACAAGATAGCTTCTGCAAGTGGTTGACAACATAATTGTGTTAATTAACGAGTTGCATAACACAGCCGTGCGCAAGCCAACCGTTTGAGAATCCAAGAAAAGTCGAGACTAGTTTAAAACGAATTTATTTTATTCAATTACATTTTAAACTTTTTAAAACTATAGTTACACTAGGAAGGTCTGACTATGTCAATGTTAGAACATAGTACAAACCCTAACCTAAATTGGTATCGCATATAACCCATACTAGGTTATAGCGAACCTTAACCTAAGCTAAGGTGACTCGGATCGATGCAAGATCACGAATGACTTTCATAAAATTACAGTGCCTTTTTATACAATGAAATCGTTAAGGAATGTTCGTTTGCTAGAACTCTATAGATGACCTGAAGACCCGTGTTCAGCTGAATTGACAACGTCAACATTGTCCGGGTATTTAGACTTTTGTGCGTACACTTGGATAACTTTTAGTCTGTATCTGTTGGTCAGCTTTTATCAAGGTACGCAACCAATACACTGGACACTATAATTACATTCTCTATACTATAATATATATCATTTAAAAAAAAGACACATAAAATCGGAGCGCTAGGAGCCGAGCAACTAGGTAACATATATAAAAAAAACATACGATCCGAATTGAGCCTGCGTCCTTATTTTGAAACCTCTGTCAAAAAAATATTTTAGCATCTAACTATTAATCGCTTTAAAAATAAAACTCGTTCTAGAATTATTCATCATCATTCTTTACTACATAAGCAGAGTCATCATATAGCTTTGACAAAACCCCTTGGCGCGGTGGTTAGCGATCCTGACTATTGCGCCAAAGGGTGTGGATTCGATTCCCACCCGGGAAAAATATTTTGTGTCGAATACAGTAATTTTCTCGCGTCTGGCTGTTTGTATTTGTATAATATGTATGTGTGTATATTATGTACAAAAAAGTAAGTTTATATATTTATCAGTTATCTAGTATCCATAGTACAAGCTTTACATAGTTTGCGACTTGATAATGTTGTGTTATTCGTTCAGAAATATTATTGTTTTAACTGCAGTGAGAATATTCTAAATACACCTATAACAGTAACAAAATAACGGTAATGTTTAAGCTCAGTTATTTGAAACATAAATGTTTATTGTTTTATTTTAAGCGAAACGGGAAGATTAATTGGCTGTTTGAATTCGGTAGATAGTTTTGTACAAGGGCATTGTTCACAATTGTAGGCATAAGCTAAGGTACTTTTGCTAGACTTAAAACTGTAAAATCGGATGTAGCTGCACTGTTAATGTTTAATTATTTTTCATGTATTTAATATAGGTCAGGATCCTACATCTAATCAATATTTTTTTTCACGAAGCAAACATTTTATTTCGTTATCTCTGAATCTAATTTCCGTGATATACTTCACTGTCTGTCTGACTGTCTCCAAGTATTAAGCTTTTAAAAAAGCTAATATAATATATTGCAACGCATAAACTCCCGAGCGGCAGGCTTGAGCGTGGCGAAGAATTAATTGAATTTCCGTGTCACTTTTTCTTGCGGAATATGTAACGTACCTTATAAACTAATGTCAAAAGTTTAATCAATTATCTAACTGTCTTAAAAGCTATAGCAAAATGCACGAAATACGGTATAATAATATGCAAAGAAGTAACAAAACATATACTTCATTTTTAAAACAGTACAATTATTATTTTTGGGACGCAAAAAAAAAAACATGAAATGATGTCACATTGGGCAAATAAAGTAAGGCGTACGGCTGTTAATTAATAATTTTAGGCATGTTACATTAAGGCACTTTAATACGCAGTAAAATATTTGTGTTTTCTTTGTACGTGAGAATATTAACTACAGGCAAATTTAAACAAAAATTATGGATTAGTAACATGTTAACCATACACGTACTGTTCAGTTAATGATGTCCAAAGTTCCTTGGGTTCTCTGTGTCCAAAGATATTATTTTGATATCTTTCTTACTTTTTATTGCCAAATCGAGTCAGGATTTCAATTTGTTTCTAAGATAGAGATACAGTCGATAATGTTGCTAAATGCATAAAAATCAAGTAATAGTAATTTATTGAATCCAGACAAATGTAGATAAAACCACGTCAAAGAAAAAAATTACACTACAATAATTCTTTCCAGTTTCTGTAAAAACAGTACTGGGTTCTGGTTTGAAGGGCACCAAAAAAGACTGAACTTACTGCGTCTCACAGTAGGCATAGCGTCGGTGATACCACTGGTATTTATCAAAGAGCTTTCCATCAGATGGCCGGGCTGCTCATTTGCTGGCTTAGCCAATAAAAAAACATGCTTATGTATCAAGGCTGAATCAAAAACTTTTATTACTTTGGTGTAGTGATCACTTACCATTCAGTAATACAGTAGGTAGTAAGTTAAAGTTCCGTTTGCATGCTTACCAAAATAAAAATATTCTAGGTAATAGTTTTTTATGGATACAAAAAACTCAATACAAGAAAAAATATTAAGTATGAAAATATGAGCACATTATGCTTATTAACCGATGTATCTAGACGATTATGACGTTCTTTCCTTTGCCGATGAGATTATTTGTACTAATTTGTACTAAAATTGTCACAAAATTTCATCATCATCATCATCAGCCTTTGATAGTCCACTGCTGGATATAGGCCTCCCCTAATACACCCCTATCCATTGGGGGGTTTTGGACCGTATCCCACTACGCTGGTCCAATGCGACGCATGGATCATCTTGCTTTTCAGACAATTGGGTGATCGGCCCAAATTGCCCTAACCAACTAGGAAACAACAATGAAAATTTGTTGAGTCCCCGCAGGATTCGAACCCACGACCTCCGGTTTCTAAAGCAAACGCCTATACCACTAGGCTACGGTGGCAGTTTACCTAAATCAATGTACTAAGAACGTTTTATGTATAATTTAAGTGTCAAAGTTTAACAACGTAAAATACTTTACAAAATACGTGCCAGTTTTGGTTAAGCTTTGAAAAGTTACAAAAGCATTATGGTCCCTTATAATATTCTCGTTAAAGTTGTAGTGGTTGGTCTAAACAAGTGTAGACCTACCTCTTTATTACAGAAAAATATAAAAAAGGTTAGTGGTACTAAAAGCAAAGTCAATATTTTGTTTAACGGATAATCGTTTGAAAGTTATCAGGCAAAAAATAGATAATAGTAAATTTGACTTTATATTGTACAAAACAACAAAACTGTAGCAACTGTGCTGAAAAGATCATTAAAAAGTTATTGTGACAGTCTTAGAATTGTTCTAAATAAAACGAAGCCTTAGCGATAAAAACGAACACTGAAGCATTTAAGAGGTACACAAATTAAATAATTAAAATTTTAAAATTATTTTTTTAAAACTACTTTATAACTAAAAAAGAAATAAATCTTATACGGCATCTATAACCGCTTATATTTCAACAATTCCAAATTTTGGAGTTTCACGAGTCGAAAGTTTAAACTGATGTCGTGAACTCGAAACTTTAGCAATTTTGAATTTACGTATCAATTTATGTTACCTATTATTTCCGTCTATCGTCATCACTGTGACATTAAAATGTCTTGTTTTTCATGGTTTTAAATCTTTTTTTACAACCGTAAAAGGAAAAGCGAGAATTGACATAATGTTTAATTATGAATTTACTGTATTTACTTAATCAGTGTAATAATATAAATAAATAAAAAGACCGCCTAGTCGAATCCGACTACGGCGGCCGATCTTTTCTAGAGATCAGTCAACTCCGCAGGAGATATTATAGTGCACAAACTCAGGTGCACTCCCTATTCCCTTATATTCTTATAACCCGATGGGACAGCTAACCGACACGACCGGAGAAAGATAAGACGCAGGACTAAATTTTCACAATCCCACCCGATGCATAGTCCGCATTGCCCTAACCAACTAGGAAACAACAATAAAAATTTGTTGTGACCCTGCAGGATTTGAACGCACTATCTCCGATTTCTAAAGCACATCGGCTACGGAGGTAGATTTTCTTTTATATAATTTAAGTTGTCCGAAAGAAGTACATGTTCTACAAATTTTGCTTAAACGAAATTCAGCTCAAGCAGATAGGCGGATTAAACTTTTAAGTGGCTTGATAGATTGCTAATTTGTAGGAATGAATACGAGTCTTGTGTCTATTTAAGCTTTATTCTTCATAATTGGAGAATATTTTTCTTTGATATTGTAAAAATGGTACACGTTTAATAAAGTTTTACATTTTTCACCGTATGTAAAGTAAATTGACCCTTTAGCAATTATTTGAATAAAGTAATTTTGTACTGAGACATAGTTTTTGTTTATTTATAAGAATGAACAACTACCTTATCTTACCGGTGGTAGGTCCCCTTTTTACAGGAGACCGTCTGGGTGGGTACCACCGCGGTGCCTATTTCTGCCGCGAAGCAGTAGTGTGAAAACACTGCTGTGCTTCGGTTTGAAGGGCACCGTAGCCAGCGTATGTACTGGGTAAACGAGACTTAACACCCTATGTCTCACGGTAGGCAGCGCGTTGGCGATACCATTGGTATTGCCAATGTCTATGCGTCGGTAACCACTTCCCATCAGGTGGCCTGACTGCTCGTCTGCCTGTGTAAGCCATAAAAAAAACTTTAGAAATGAATCACCAAAAAGTGCTATTTAGTTGAAATCGATTTATTCTCTAAATATATCAATTACTTTGCTTGGTTTAAAAAATGCTGTTTACCATTTTTTTTATTTTTTGCATAAAGAAACATTTTATCACTAAACATTAACATTATTCATTGGTAAAATCATCCTTACATTAACTATTTTTAAAACAAAGAATTTAAAATTGGTTTGACGTTTATAGTAAGAATAATACACTACCTTGACAATATGCATATTAAAGCATATATTAACGTGACTGCAGAGCTATTGTCACAGTTTGAACAATTACTGCTATTTATAATAGAAACAACAGTTTTGAACTTAAATCAAGCATTGAGTCAGCGGTGCAATTAGGATTGTATATTGTACTTCAAACAGCGTATAACTATTTTATGCAATATAAGCAAGTCACAATGTGCTCTTTGTACGAAATTATATCTTTTAAGGCGTTAATTTAATCAAAACGTGATCTATGAAACGTTTTATGTAAATACAGTGAAGATTTTTTTAAGCGCAATAACTTTTATGTAAATTTAAACTGACTACTATATTAAATGAGCTTTGAATATGCCTCATTGAAATTTTTTAAAAAATATATTTTCATTAAAATGCTTATTGTGGGTTATTATTAACACACATGCTCTCGAGTATTTAATTGTAGGCCAATTTGAGTAGCGCAGCTATGTAGAACATAGTTTAAGTCTATCTCTTAAAATTAACAAAGGATTTACTGACGATAATATAAAAGTCTTTTAGTTGTTTATTTTATAATATACAATAGCTAAAAAGTTTTCACAAGACATATCAAAATGGCATAGTTGTAACTTTTACCCAAAACAATTTAGTTTTCTTAAAAACGTATCTTATATGAGTATATTAATAATCAGTGTGTACCAAAGTTGCGCTAAATGCCATAGAAAGCCGAGATAGCAACGTGTGTAGTGCCTCATTTCGTGAAAATAGACAAGCTCGTATTTTTTACGCGCAAAAGCGTTGAATCGAGACCTTTACCTGCCATTTTATTACTGCGGCCACGGTGACGAATTCAAGTGTTGTGTTTACGGCCGTGATAGAATCCAATAAAAATAAATTATTGTGAAAACACTGCTGTATTCCAGTTTGAAGGGTACCCAGTAGCCAGCGTATTTAGTGGGTAAACGGGATTTAACACCTTATGTCTTTCGGTAGGCAGCGCGTTGGTGATACTATTAGTATTGCCAATGTCTATGGGCGTCGGTGACCACTTCCGATCAGGTGCACGTCTGCCTGCGTAGGCAATAAAAAATATATATAAAATATTTATATTTTACAAAAGTATAAAAGATTTTGTGCTTTGGTAACTGCAACATTTTTAGTAAATAAAAGAGTCAGAAGCCATCGGAACCGAAAGCTTAGCAGAACAGCACACACACCCACACACACACACACACACACACACACACACACACCTTCGGTGCTTGTATACCTTATGACGTTTCCTGTTAATGTACACGAGTTCAATGTTAAACAATTTGAAAATACCGATAAAATTTTAAAAAATTTATAACCATAAATTACTAGACGGAACGAGGCTTTTGTTGCCGTGGATTCCAGTGGTTTGCACAGCGGCTTGGTTAAGACAATCTTATCTATTATTAAAATTTAATTATAACGCTGAACGATTTGGTACAAAATAATAAAAAAATTACACAACATTTGTTTTTCCCTATCATTGACCTCGATAGGCTGTTCTTGATAGTATTTTTATATTGTTTTTAATAATTGACATTAATAATATATTAAATTATAATAATTGCCATTTGACATTTGATAGGGTTTACCTATCTAATTTTATAAAAACAATTAGCTAGTTTGCTATGCTATTGTATTTCTAAAAACACAGCTAATGGCTTGCTAACCAGACCCTGCTTCTATTGAGCAGGATCAAACATTGACTGTCACTTTGGAATCCGTTCCAAGTAATTTAAATTAAATATTAAGACAACGGAGGAAACCTCTTGCACAATAAATAAAAATTTTTACAATTAAGTAATGTATTTTAAATAATAAAACTTTAATAATAACAACTATTGTATAAACCTGGTACATCAAAATATACAGGGAATGCCAGTAAGGAATATGAAGTTGAGCTTATTCTTAAATAGCTGTAAAATAGATATTTTATGTATAACTGAGCACTGGCTTCAAGAACATCAATTTATGCCTGATTTTGGATGTCACCAGGTTGCTAGCCTGTTCAGTAGAGATAAAGCTATACGCGGTGGCTCTTTAATATTTATTAATAATGCTTTAAAATATAAAAATCGTAAAGATGTTGTGAGCCTCTCTATTGAACGGACTATTGAAATAGCCTGTGCAGAGCTGGAGCATTTCATTGTTGTATGCGTATACAGACCTCCCACTTCGTTATATGAACCTTTTGAAGTTGTGTTAGAAGAGATATTATTAAAGCTATCTGAATCTAATAAATATATTATAATTTGTGGTGACTTCAATATTAATTTATTAGATAATTCTACAACCACAATTAGATTCAGATCATTATTAAGTTCATATAACCTAATCAATTTATTTCTTGAACCTACTAGAATAACTGAGACTTCTCTACATGTATAGATAATATAGTTTACAAACTGTAAACCTTTAAACAAGTCAATAATTAAAAATTAAGTTCTGACCACTGTGGCCAGCTTGCTTCTTTTAGATTAAATAAAATATCAGACAAAAATACAATTAAAAAAATTATGCTTGTTCCCATGTAAAAAAAAACGTATTGAGAAGTTTAGAAGTAATATATTACAAAAAATTTACTATTTTCAGTATGATGATAACCCACATGTGCTGTATAACATTATTCATTTTTATAAGGAAATAATTTAAGTCAATATTTACTTCTAAAACGGTTAAATCAAAGGGTTCTGTAGCTTTTAGTGAATGGGCAACAGTTGGCATTCACAAAAGCAGGCAAAGATTATATGAACTTTACAGTGAAAAACATATAATCATAATAAGATCTTTGTTGCACATGTCAGTGCTTATTCAAAATATTTAAAAAGTTTGTACTGTCATGAAATCTTATATATATAAAAAAAAATTAAAAATTCATCAGACAAAATAAAATGACTTGGAGTATTATCAACAGTGAGGCTGGAAGGGGTAAGAGCAACTCTAATATAACTTCTAAATATTGATGACCGTTCCATAGAAGCTGACGAAGATGTTGCTACTTATTTCGAAAAATTCTTCACGGACATTCCGGTTTCTACCAAGTCACTTTTATCTTCTCCAACAGTTGCCGAGTCGCTATTAAAAGATAATACCAATGAATGTACAGAGAATTTTAATTTTACGGACGTAAATACCGGAGATATTGTAAGTACATTTAAAACTTTAGATATAAAAAACTACAGACCTATGGGGATCTCTGTTAAGGTGATAAGTTCTATTATCGATGTAATATCACCTCACCTAGCAGCAATATTCAATGTAAGTATCAGAAGGGGCGAGTTTCCTGACCTGATGAAGCATAGCAAAATTATTCCGATATTTAAATCAGGATGTAATACGGACCCTAATAACTTCAGACCAATATCTATACTGCCTACTCTTAGTAAATTATTTGAAAAACTCTTACTAAATCAATTAGTTAAACATTTCAATCGCACTTGCCTTTTAAATAACAAGCAGTATGGATTCACTAGGGGTCGCTCAACAACCGACGCAGGCATCAGGCTAGTCAGAAGCATTTTTGAGGCTTGGGAAGCATCACAGGATGCTTTAGGCATTTTCTGTGATCTCAAAAAGGCTTTTGATTGTGTACACCATGAGACCCTGGTCAGAAATTACGTCACTATGGTATAAGAATCGCACTCAACCTTCTGTCTTCGTACTTGAGCCATCGAATTCAGAGGGTTGACGTGAATGGTAAAGATCTCCGGGCCCCGGTAAATATGGGGGTCCCAATGGATCCATTCTTGGGCCTTTCCTCTTCCTCATTTATATAAACGACTTACCATGTGTGATAAATAATAGCGAAGAGATAGTATTATTTGCAGATGATACTCCTGATTTTTAAAATTAAACGACATACGTCAATAAATGATCGATGTAAATAATACTCTCTAGAGTAGCGAATTGGTTTAGTGTAATAACTGTATTAAACCAAAGGAAAACTAAATGTATTAGAATTATGACTCCTAATGTAAAACATGGTAAATTTGAAGTGGTTATGAATGGGGAGGCGTTAAATGTAGTTGAATCAACTGTATTTCTAGGAATAACTGTAGATGCAAAACTACAATGGGCCCCCATATTAATAGGCTAGCAAGTTAACATAGCTCTGCAGCTTACGCAGTGAAAATAATTAGATTATTAACTGATGTGGAGACAGCTCGTTTAGTATATTTTAGCTATTTTCATAGTATTATGTCTTATGGCATTCTACTGGGAAATGCGGCAGATACTAATACGATCTTTGTCCTCCAAAACGCGCACCATTCGTGCAGTCATAACCTGGGCCCCAAAGAATCATTAAGAAAGTTGTTCACTGAAATAAAAATAATGACCGTTAGTTCTCAATACATTTTTGAAAATTTAATGTATAGTGCAAAAAATAGAGATGATTTCCTAAGACATTGTGATGCACATAACATAGATACAAGGAACAACATAATCTAATTCTTCCAGCAACTAGACTGCGAAGAATAAGTAAGTCTTTATGGGACAATGTATACGTTTTACAACAAAATCCCAGTAAACGTTCAGAATTTAACTATTAATAAATTTAAAAGGTAGTCAGGAACGTTTATGTGTTAAAGGTTATTACGATATTAATGAATTTTTAAATGATAACACAGCCTGGTAATGGAATGCCTCGCTCCAGGTCCTGTTTCAAAAATTGCATAATATGTAATGTCCAATTATCAAAATGTTTGTTATTTTTAAAAGATGACATAAAAATAGCCTGCTGAGTTTCTTTCGCCGGTTCTTCTCAGGTCTGTGGCGTCCTTTTCTGAACCGGTGGTAGTGTGTTTGACAATCAATAATCAAGTGTAGACTTCTATATTGAATAACGATATTTAAATTTTAATTTGAATTGAATTTAATACAAGTCGTCATGGGACTTTGTTGTAATTAAATTTGTGACAAGTAATACTTTACTCACTACCGCCTCCGGGGCCTAGTGGTATTTTATTTGGATTTCGATCAAAAATATTGTGATGTACATTAAATCCTGAAGAATTATTTAACGATTTTCCTTTGATCTATACTGATAAAGTTTATTTTTATTTCTTGTCTTACGTACTGTACCATCGCGTTAAAAAAATTGTAGACATAAACACTACATAGTATAAATCAAAGTCGCTTTCTCTGTCCCTATATCACTATATACGCTTAAATCTTTCAAACTAAGCAACGGATTCGATGAGGTATTTTTTCATAGATAGAGTGATTGAAGAGGAAGAATATATTTTCTATCAGCATAGGTCCCGTGCGAATCAGGGGTGCTATGCTGATAGAAAACCCCTGCTTCGCACGCTAGTAATGTAAATTGCAGTACATTATCCTCGACTCTTAGCTATTGTACATTAGGTTAGTAATTGGTAATCTGCGTTCTTTATTTTTTGGTTTTTAAGTCGAATAATATTCACAACATATTTATTAGAGTATGAACAAATTACTATACTAATTCAATCCTTAAAATTTGTTCCAAAATATGTTATTCAGAAATAAAAAGGTAATTTTAAGTGTAACATGATGCCAATGTTGCTAAATATATATAAAAAAGGGTGAGAAATGGTTCCAAGTGGTCGGTAACACGCGATGGACGTCTAACTCTTAACTACTCTTGCGTGTTTACTACTACTTACATACGTACTCGCACTTGAAAAACAGCGAAAATAAAAAAAATTGTAACTTATAAACAACACGACACCTTTGAATTTGTACAGGTTTTTGTTAATGAACAATTCTTTTATTAGCTACACCATGTAAAGAGAAATTGTTGTGTATTTCTACATAAATTACAGACCAACTCGTCACTTTCTTTCAATAATATTTTATATAGATGGGTAATAATTGAAATAACATTACAAAACCTTGTATAAAGTGTTATTTTTTTTATGGCATACGCAGGCAGACGAGCAGTCGGGCCACCTGATGGGAAGTGTTCACCGACGCCCATAGACATTAGCAATACCAGTGGTATCGCCAACGCTCTGCCTACCGTGAGACATAGGATGTAAAGTCTCGTTTACCCAGTAAATACGCTGGCTACGGTGCCCTTCAAACCGGAACACAGTAGTGTTTTCACACTACTGCTTCGCAGCAGAAATAGGCACTGCGGTGGTACCCGCCCAGACGGTCTCCTGTAAACAGGGGACCTACCACCGGTGCTAACAGGTTCCACAAACATTTGAAGTGTTTTTGACTTTTCTGTTTTATTTTTTATTAGAAAAACCTTCGTTTTATGCCGTAATATCCGGTTTACACAAATATATATGGATATGCTCTGAGGAATTTACAATTAAGTAACAAATGAGTATTTATTAAATATTCAAATAATGGGAGAAGTGGCACAAGAATCTTCAGCAATGCTCCTATAGCATATCATGTTAAGTTACAGTGACATATAGCATTGTTAAACAAAATTTAATTAGAAGGTACAAATTAAAATAGCAATTAATTTAACTGTTACGTTACAATTAACAATTACTTGATTGTTAATTGTGACATTACAATCAATACTTATTTAACTGTTAACTGTTATTTTTATGTTATGTAAATTTTCAAATGACTAATAATAAATTGTTCCTTCAAATAAAACTTATGGTAAATTTAGTAAACCTAATAGAAATAATACGTACAAGATAGGGCTCAACTGATGATCTGGCAAAGTCAGTTGAAAGTTAAAAGTTTTATCAATATTTATTTACAGAGGGCCATACAGGCGATTCTGCCGCAAACCAGTATTGTGAAAACACTACCATGTTCCCGTTTGAAGGCCACCGTAGCCAGCGTATTTACTGGGTAAACGAGACGTCTCCCGGTAGGCAGCGCATTGATAATGCCGATGTCTATGGGCGTCGATGACAACTTTATATCAGGTGGGCTGTCTGCTCACCTGATGACAAGTTGTCTGCGGTGGGCCTTTGTATGCGATAAAAAAGCAGGAAGCCGATTGTTCTAAGCCATGCTAAATTGTTATTGATATGTAGAAGTATTTAGTTTTAAGCCTATTTTCAGAAGAGACGTTTTTTCAGTAAACTATAAAGGTTTGTTATTTCTTTAAAAAAATAAATCTAATTTTTATAAACACTACTATATCTACGATGTAAAGTAGAAAATTCAAGTGAAAAAAATCAAAACCTACCTTGGAACGCAGCACCCGTGCAGTTGTTAAATCCAGCTGCGAACAAAAGCATTCCGTGCGATGCATGTGGCGTTTTGACTGGATTTGGCGACAAATATGAAGCTGCCGCGTTAGAATCTATTCGGATTTATTCCTAAAAAGAATAAGTTTCTATGATTTTAAAATAAAAAACAACTTGCAAGACGCCAAGCTGTCGCAAAAATTTGTAATGTACAGACACCGTTACGATAAAGTCAGTCAAATATCTTTATTCATTACAGAAGCATTACACTTTCTTATTGATTTTCAAATAAACTAACACCGGTTCGGAAGTGGAAGCCTCTAATTACTTAAGTAATAATAGAATGCTTTTTGTGGTGTTTTGATCAATCAATAAAACTTTCTGTTTAAATAAAAGCTTCAGGGGTTATTTATAATATTCAAAAAGTTGTGCTTATTATGCATAAGGTATTTGCAAAACATCTAACTAAGTGTTTATCTTAACTATTTAAGTCTGTGTTGCTTCAGTTGACTTCAGTGTGCTTTAAATTTCGTTCTTTCCACCACAGACATATTATACAGTTTCAGAGTAAGGTCTTATTTCCACGGCTTTGATTTTGTTTGGCATATCCGTATCATTTGCCTGCAATCATTTTTCAACTACTTCTAAATTTAAAGTAGCGTTTTCAATTCAATCAAAAAGTTTTTCAGTTGAGTCAGCGTTTTCTTTATCTTTGAAAAAATTTTGAACTAGGTAAATTAGGAATTTCACCCACCAACCCGCATTGGACGAGCGTGGTGGGATACGGTACAAAAACCCCCTAATGGATAGGGGTGTATTAGGGGAGGCTTATGTCCAGCAATGGACTATCACAGGCTGATGATGATGAAATTAGGAATTTAGTCACTGCTTTATTTAATAGTTTTCATATTAACTTACACTATGTTATCTTACATGAAGTCTGAATAAGACGTACCGCAAATTTTGGCAATGTTATACTTTAATGGCTTTTGTAGGTTATTATTAAAACACTTGTGTGTGCCCACTATATTATCGATAATTTTAAGACAATTATGTAGAATATACCTGAAGTATATCTTTTACGGTTTCGGCAGCGTTTGCAATTTAATCGTACGACCAGCGGCGTAATTTAAAAATAGTTACGAAATTCAAAATAGTTACTTATATATTCGTCGGTCGGTCGTTCAGTCAAAAACAAGGTAATCCAGATTCACTGTTTCAATAGAACATTAGTGACAAAACATTGAAAAAAAGAGAACAGATAGCAATAGTATTGAAAAATACTCATTATTTTCTTTCCCGTAATAATACCCTTTTCAACTAGAACCTTAGGAACTAGACCTTTATGATGTAAAATGAAACAATTTCTCATTGATTCTTTGTTTATTTCACATAAAAAATTTTGATATTTAAAATTATAAAGTAGTAAAATATCTCACACAAAATGCTTTTTCATTGTAATAATGTTACTTATATTTTATTCTTATTTATTTATTTACAAGGCATGCCAACAGCAACACATGTACAGAAAAAAGTTGAATAAATCACAATTTACTATAGCTTTAAGTACATGCTCGCCAATTACAGGCACACTCAGCTTTCAATATCCATAGTATCACGGTCAAAATATCGTCATTATAGACAGATTACTTTTCGTTCTGTAATTTTAAGTTAAAATTAAATATATATATATATATTTTAATGTATATACAAACAGACTATGAATTAAAAAAAAACAACTACTTTTTGGTTCCATATGTAATAGACAAAAAGGGAACGCAAGTGCGTCAAACTCATATGACAACGATTTAAATTAAATTATTTTAGGATTTTATTCTTGTTTTATATTTGAGGTATCTTAGGTGTCATGATGAAGACATGAAGTCACAACGTGCATTTACATCCACGTTACGACTCACCCTATTAGACAAGTAATTAGATACTTGTCGTAGATACTATAAACAAAAACAAATAAGTGTGTTTAAACAAACAAATTGTGTATGTGCTGAAATTTTGTGTTGTTGCTCAAGGATACGATAGTATATATGATATTCTTTTGATCATTATTTTCATGGTAAAAAAAGGTCAACAATAAATTGATGACATAAGAGATTGGTTTACTGCAATGCTTAAATGGATATGAAGAATAAACGCCCTTAAAAAGGGAGTAAAAAAAATAAACATCGTTATTTAAGAGAATAATAAAAAATCCTCATTAAAATCGATTGTATTATTAAAATAGATATAACTACTAACTTATGACAACTTATCTTTTAGCTGCTGGATCCAGTTGCTTTTCATGCGTCATATCAGAACCAAATTGTTCTTTGACGAACTTCCTCTATATACATCATATCTGGTATTATCCTCTCTCATTTATAAATTACAATGTTATTATAATATAGAATGAATAAGTAAACCCACTCAACAAACACCGGAACCACTGGTTAATACACTAAATCACAATTCCGAGGCCTTTTGATTAAATAAGTGAGCTTTTTTATATCTTTTCATACATTTTAACCAATAGATAATTCACTTTTTACTCGTTCAAGTTTAAAACTACATATTTGTCGATACTCAGATACAATTTTCTCCGGTTTAGAATTAGAATACGCACGTATGAAAAGCGAATTACAAATGAAAAGTGCCATTTAGTTCTTATACAACGTTTAAACAATGGTCTTAGCTTATATATATATATATTAGCTCTGTACAAATTTCTAAAGGAACTACAATAATAATGTTCTCTAGTCGATTACGAGTACGACGGCCGATCAATATTAGAGATCGGCCAACTACGGAGAAAATATTGTAGTGCACAAATGTACGCGCAAACACAAGCGCACTCTCTATTTCTTTAAACTCTCAAAGCCCGATACCGACAATAACCGATACGGCGGGAGAGAGATAATGCACAGTACCGACTTTTTACATGCCCATCCGACGCATATCATTTTACTTGTCAGACAATTGGGTGATCAGCTCAAATAGCCCTAACCAACTAAGAGAAAACAACGAAAATTTGTTGAGTCACCGCAGGATTCGAACTCTCGACCTCCAGTTTCTCAAGCACACGCCCTAACCAATAGGCTTCGAAGGCATACTGTAGAAACTACATAACGCCTGAACAGGCCTCATGACACAAATCTTTTATTAGTAACAAAATTCTTTAAACGGGTGTTGAACGACTGTGTAACTTTTATTGATTGAAAATTGGAAAAGTTTTCCATAAGCTAAATGCACAGATTTTCTGCGTATTTAAGTATTAAAGATTTCTTGAGTTGTATTCGCACAAACTGAATATACTTTAGATATAGAATAATCCATATTGTTTGCGACAATAATCCTATTTGTATTATTACTTGTTAACATGTAAGTTATTTTCTACATTAAATCTGATCACGATTAAGCAAAAGAAGCGAGGGAGATATCAAAATGAAAATAAAAATTAAAAAAGATTTTCAGGCACATAAACCCTAAGAATCTTTTGAAATTACTAACTGAACCGTACGTGTAACGGTACCATGTTACTAATCCATAACTTAATAGCCTCTCCTAATGCTCATCTTCTCCATTAGGGGATACTTTGCAGATAATTGTGTTTTCGGCCCAAATTCACCTAACTAACCAGAAAACAACGATAACACAAAGTTGTTATCCCCGTGGGATTCACACCTACGACCTCTGGTTATTTAAGCAAGGGCCAATACCGCTAACGGTAAAGGCCACGGAGGTGGCAGACTCTTTTATTTTAGTAATAATTTTAAACTTTAATTTATAATCGCTTGGGAATGGCCTTTAAATTAAACTATTTTGACGGTGTGGAATTAGCACGCTAGTTATGAAATAAATAAAAAAACTCCAAGTGTTTTAAGTCTTGTTAAAATATAGAAGCCTTTTACTTTACGTTTGTAATTTAATCTTAAATCTAAAATCTCTGCTGTGTATATCACACTATAGGATAGAAAAATTAGAACCGAAACAACATTGACGGATAACCACCTTTGTTGAAATCTAGAATTATGTATAGTTCAGTACAAATAATCCAATGATGGATAAAATAACTGTGCGTGTAAGCCCCTAAAAATTAATATGTAATTTACTCCAATAAAATAAGGGCAATGTACAATTCTTTAAAAGTTTAGAAATATATTGCATTATTATTGGTTTAAGTCACTACGCGTTCAATACAATACAAAATTAAAAAGTTATACTTATAATAGATTTACAATTACAATTCATACAATCTTCAGACTGCTTAAAATGTATATACATCTCGAATTTTTCGTAAATTGTGCTCATTTGTTTATTGATACCTAACCCTAAAATGGACTAAATTTACGTGGCACTAAGTAGCAACGTTAAACGTGTCATTTTTAAACAGGTGTTTAAATATACTGTATACCTGATAAAATGCTTTAAGGGTTGCGTTATAAAAATAACACCAAATATTTATGTAACACAACGCTGATGGTGCCAAATAACTACAAAGGCTTTGAAATAAAAGCTTAATGCTCAATAATGAGCGATAAACATCACCCTCTAACTACGCTCGCGTGACTACTGCCACCAACAAACTTATCCTACTTTTTATATTAAAAATTAAGCTGAGTACTGGATATTTTTTAATCTTTTACGTGTAAATACCGAGTATAGTTTTACCAAAGCCTTTAGCCTTAGAATAAATGTAAACTATGTAACCCATGCCAACAGAGTGTCATCTCAGCTGTTGACATCTCGGTGACAATTCATCATTAAGAATAGAAGCCGTCACTTCCTTGCCATGGGTTAAAATGTTTAAATCTTTTTCGATTTTAGTCTGGCTACTAGAAAAATTCTATTGCTTTGCAAGGTAGTGCGAAGCTATCAAAGTTATTGCAAAAACAACATTTTATGTTTCAGAGTGGTGATCAGCTCTGCTTGATAGTAAGTTTTACATGGGCATAATTAATGATTTTGCGTTTTAATAATCGTAATGCCCGTGTATGTACTCTATTAATTATATAGGAAATAAATAATATTCTGATGAAAATGTCTGAATAGCATATAATAAAGCAAACATTCTTATGCATATATCCGTGCTCTAAATAAAGTTTCATCCTGGACCAATACTAATATGGGCTTATGCAGATAAATACGAGAAACAGTATTTTATAAATGTCTGATACACTTTTGTTGGCATTTACGTTCGCTAATCAGGTATAGTTACTTCCATCACAAGAAATATTCAACGTAATAAATAAAGATGCAATTATTTGAATTAGATTAACCTTTATACGTGTCACCAAAGCGATAATGATTGTTAAAAAAAGTGTTCTTTAAGCTCCGTTGATAATTACAACTGTAAGGTCGGTTTGAACATTCTTCAGCGCCCTAAATGAATAAAAATTTGCCACTTTTAAAGGACATACGTGTGTGGAAAATATTTCCCAGGAAATTTGCTATGCGCTTCAGATCTAATGTTTCGCATTTTATTTTGTAAGTATTTTATTTTTTATAAACAATTTTCAATTCATAATCATTGTCAAACATCAAGAAAAGTAAACCTTATTTGCCCTTTGTAATTAATATCAACGAATTGGTTCACAAAAAACGCCATGTTTTATTTAGACTGCAATTGACTTTAACGTGCCGTTTAGTTTTTTCTTTTATTTTATTGTTATATACTATGTTACTTATGTACGATATTCAGGGTTCTTTAACTTTTTTCTTTAAGTAAATGTTTGAATTCCTTTATTATGATTAAGACACTAGTGTTTTGTTCTTATTAATTATCATTGCAGAATGAATACATATCACATTGATGTTAAAATATAAATTTTATGTAAAAAAATCTGTAGCCTAGTGGAAAAGGCGTATGCTTTAGAAACCGGAGGTCGTGGGTTCGGATCCTACGGGGACTCAACAAATTTTTAAACGAATCGTGTATATTTTTTTGGGAAGTCAGTCAAAAACAAACAATAGTTCATGACATTTTTGTTATTTATATTCTATATAATGTGTGAATTTAAAAAAAAAACCATTAGGTTCATTATTAGCTTAGTGATGTGCTTAGTAGGCAGAAATAAACCACTATTTATTTTACGGTAACATCAAAGAGATCCTGATACGCAGGTTAGCCTTTGAATAACTTGAACGCTTTTCAATGAATGCTAATTCGGTTAATCTTACTTATGGAACCCGTGAGGTCTGAATAATTTATACTAGAGGGAATTTACATCCAATTTTTAGAATTTATGAATTTGGAAAAACGATTTTCCAAATTAACTATATAGTTATTAGTGCCTTGAAAACAAGATACCTTAGAGAGCTTTGGAGGCGATCATCTAAGCAAAACAGTCGTCACGTTCACCTTGTAACTACCTAGAGTACTATTTTTTGTTATATATTTTAACTCCAGGCGTTTTAGGCACAAAGCAACGGTTGAGATAATAAAAAAATATTTCAATCAGAGAAGATAATATTTTGTACAAAGTAAATATAATAAACCAAGTAAATAAATACAAATATAATCTTTTTTTAAAATTCGTGATTCATGTTTTGGCATAAAACCTCACTAGTCTGGCTACAATATTCCTTAATGTAAATTTCGTGGTTAGTCCGAAATTGCAGCTTAAACGTGGTTAACCCTTCAATTAGTACTTATTACTGCTTACGGTACATACATACGATATATTAAATATAGTTAAACTGTTATAATTTTTTGATATTATATATATATATATGAGTTGACGGTTTTCCCATTACTGTAATTTAATAATTGTATATTAAGAGTTGACTCGTTTGATTATGTTATCATTAGGAGTCTGCACTAGGTTACTAGCAGAAGACTAGAAATTAATAATAATAACAACTTTATTGTTACAATATTTAAACAATGAAGATAATGTGAAAGACTGTGCCTAAACTAGGCAATGCCTGTATTTTATTTTAGGGCAGTGTTTGTGTGTGTGTGTGTGTGTGTGTCTATAACAGAAAAAGCTCCCTTACTGTGAGAACATTTGATTTTTATACAGTTCAGCAGTAGGATACCTGTATGGAAGGGAGTAACTAACTTTAAGCAACAATTGTTGAGTTCGTTCAAGGAGAAGTAATGATTATTTGTTAGCTCCACCCCAGGATGTAGGGCAATAAGTTAGTAAGGACTGGCAGAATGAAAAATATACTAATTTCATAGTATTTGTATCAGCTACACCTCGAAGCGTCCTAAAAATATAGGTTAATTTGCGCAATCTTGCTAATAGAGTTTCGATATGCTTATCAAAACTAAGGTTACTATCTAGTATAGCGCCAAGGTATTTAACATTTTCCATTTGTTGCAGACGAATGCACATACACAAGGAAGAATTGCTGAATTTAGAGGAATGAACCGTAATATTATGATGAGACATTTTTTTGGCTTGGTGTTTTTGTTTTGAGAATAGTATGTATTTAGTTTTTTCTATATTTAAAGTGAGTGCGTTTTCTTGAAGCCATTTCATTATTTTGTTTCATCCCTGGAGATACCTTTAAATATAAGGGCTGTATCGTCAGCGAAGGAAATATCTTTACCGTTACGTAGTTTAAGATGACATAGGTCATTAATGTAGATGAGGAATAAGATTGGGCCTAATATGCTTCCCTGGAGAACCCCGTAGCGACAACAGTGTCATCACTGATATGTGGTCCTATTTTTACGGACTGAGTTCTGTCGGTTAGATAATCTTTAAAAAGCTGCAATTGTATACCTCTTACGCCTAACCGGTCCAATTTTGCATTAAGATAGGTATAGAAACAGTATCAAATGCCTTAACTTGAATTTGGTTTGTGTCCGCTCAAATAATAAATATCATTAAATTAGAATTGCCTCTTAAAGATAGAGATTTCTGAATCATTTTCTTTTATTGCTCTAGAAATAAATCTATGTTATAAATTAAAATGAAAGGAAGTTTTTCTTATAAGTAATACATTTGTTGTCAACATAATAACTTACTACAATACTATATAAGTACGTTATTCTCAGCCAATAGCGGTATATTAATAGTAAGTCATTTATTATAGTCAGAGAGCAGTTAATGGGTTTGCTCTGATAACATTAGGTAAGAAATAAAATGAAAGATGGACTGCTACTACTGATGGAACAAAATAAGAACTATAATGACAACTTACTGCTCTAATACAAAATCCCTTAGTCTCGACCGTAACATCAATAAAAAATTATTTTAATATCCTGGAATGCTGATAAAATTTTGAAAGATTTCTTTCAGATTTTTTTCAGATTCATTTTTTTCATAAAAATAATTGCACAACGAGTAACGTTGATTAAATTTCATCGTAAAAAGTTTTTGTTGGGGATTTTATTTATAAATTCATATATATTTTATGTCACCTTAATGTTAACATGGCCAGACTAACAAGGTGCAAAACGCGCGGCAACACAGCCGCTTCGACGAAATGAAATGCACCGTGCATCGAAAGCTGATACTAATTACCATTTTGTACCTTGTCTAAAATTTTAATACTTTGTTTCGATACTTTTATTGTGGTGTTGAGGAACATATAAAAATTAATTTCTGGTAAAAATTGTTGATATGTGTCGGTTGTATGACGTAGTTTGAACTTAGTATTATTAGCTATTTACAATAAGCTTTAAACATCTAAGATAAAATAATAATAAATTTATGTATTTAGCATGTATATAAGTTAGCATAAAACTTTTTTTAAATATGTTTTATACCAATAAATACTTTTATAAACTTTCACAATACTGCATTTTGGATATTAGATAGATTAGATTATAGATTTGAAAATGAATTTTTCTTTTATGTAACGAGGAATATAAACTTAAAAAATTATGCGACGATGCTTTTTAGAATAAAGTAAGGGGGCATAAAAAATATTTCATACAATTTATTTAACATTGGTACAAGTTATTTTTGAAGTTAAAAAGAGAATCGTTTAAAATGTTTAATATATAGAACATTGTTATGTATACACTTCTTTACAGGTGATATACATCAAATTACAAAAGATAAATAATTTGGATTAATTTAGGTTTGATGGTGCTGGGTAGTCGATCCAGTATTAGTGTTAAAACATTTCCATATTTTAGTTTGAAAGTACGATACTTAAATGAAAAGTTGCATTAAATATCTTAAGGTGGCTGTCGGACTAATGTCTTGAGCTGAACATGTTTATGTA
The DNA here is from genome assembly GCA_029286875.1 of Lamproptera curius. Lineage (NCBI taxonomy): Eukaryota > Metazoa > Arthropoda > Insecta > Lepidoptera > Papilionidae > Lamproptera > Lamproptera curius. Next base: position 127,450 of record JAGSMT010000307.1, read on the forward strand.
ATGTTTTCATTTGGCAGAGCGTGAGGAATTTACTTCAGGTAAACGGGAGGTAGGTGCTTTTGCAGGGGTCCGTCTCGGGTGGTATCACGGCGCTGCTTATTTTTGTCGCAAATCAGTGGTATGTAAAACACTTCTGTCTGCTGGTTTGAAAGGCACCGTAGCCAGCTTATTTTCTGGGTATACGATGCGGAACATCCTATACCTAAAGAAAGCAGTTGATTTTTAGTTGATGATATCTACCCTACTACTACTTCCCATCAGCTGGCCCGACTGCTAGTCTGCAATCGTTAGCAATAAAAAAATAATAAAGTGGAAATACCCTCAACACATTTTAACGAATAACGAAAATGCCCCAATTTATTTCACGTTTATTCACGTTTTTTTATCTCTGAAACCCTATGCATTTCTTCAAGCAGGTGATTTCAGCGCCGTTTAACATTACATGAATCACTGCTTAAAACACTGAAAGAGAGCACTCTCCTAACTTCCCGAAAAGTAACGGCTATCCATTTTATCTCGACCATAACTTCGAGAAGAGTTGTAAAAGAGATATTAAAATATACTGCTGTTATAGGCCATTCGCTTTTGTGGGGTTTGAATAAAGTATATAAATACACACAAAATATTGATTTGAAATTTTTCGTTATGTTTAGATAGTTCACAGTATTTAAACAATTTCCTTCTATTATGATATTAAATCGAATATTGAAATTCTATTAACTACTGCATGTTTTATTTTTTTTAAGTTTTTCCTACGAAAATATGCACAATTTCTCTTATCCATAATTCTGTTTCAACTGATTCCTGTAATAATTCGTATGTTAAGTAGAACATACCCTTAGTGCACTTAAAAAAACTCTAATCGTTTTGAATTTTAAGAATCAATGATCAGCCTAGCTGCCTCCGTAGCCTAGTGGTATAGGCGTGTGGCTTAGAAACCGGAGGTCGTGGGTTCGAATCCTGCGGACTCAACAAATTTTCATTGTTGTTTCCTAGTTGGTTAGGGCAATTTGGGCCGATCACCCAATTGTCTGAAAAGTAAGATGATCCATGTGTCGGATAGGCATGTAAAAAGTCGGTCCACCCACCAACCCGCATTGGATCAGCGTGGTGGGATACGGTCCAAAAACCCTCTAATAGGAAGGGGTGTATTAGGGGAGGCCTATGTCCAGCAGTGGACTATCACAGGCTGATGATGATGATGATGATGATGATCAGCCTTTACAAAACAAAAATAATAACTATCTTGTCTAGAAATATCGTTGAAAGAAAATTATCGTGTTAGTAATCGTAACAAACTATGACACCGTTACATTTCTTGTCTATAATTGTTAACGACAGGGACCTAATTGGATTATCGTAACATTGTTAGAAAAGCTGTTAGGGTCAGTAAATAGATATCTACCTTATTTTTTGATGGTGTGTTGCGTTTAAATTATTTGTATATTTTTATTTGTATAAAAAGGAGAAAAAAATCCTTAGAGAAATTATAAACTGATAAATTACTCAACCAATATTTAAAATAATATTCAACACAAGATAAACCAGCTTTTTTTTCAAACTTAAATTTTCTAGCAAATCCATTCAAAACGGTTGGTTTGGTAAATTTAGCGTTAAACGGATTTGTATGTATGCCTTACTTTATTTGAGTTACATTCCGATCTTGATATGATATACTTAAAAAAAAAACTCGATAAAAGCGTGAAAAGCAATTTATTTGTTTGATAGGGGTACATCTATGTCTGTTAATTAGGTTTTCAGAGTAAGTATTTGTTAGCAAGAAAGAATATGAATCGTGTCAAGGTTTGGTCTACTACTAGGAAGCTATCGATTCTATAAGCGTATATGGCATAGCAAAATAATATGTATATATTCTAGTTGAGATATTCTATCAAACTAAAGCTAACAGTTCGATTACACCCAAGATATTTTTCTACAGATCCGGTTCGTCCAAAATACATACTTTTCTGTATGTAAGGAAGTTGGGTAAGAATTTTTAAAAGTTGACATTTTTTTGTCAACTTTTAAAAATCATTCAAATATGAGCTAAAAATATAATAACTTTAAAAACGTTGTTATTTCCATTTGAAATAAACAAACTTTTTTGAAGTTTTAACACTCTTATATATATATATATGCCTTAAATAGTGTCACGTAAATTCAATTAATTTTTCGTCACGCTCATACCTGCCGATACATTACTTTTTTTTAGAGCTTGAGACTTAATGCCTCACGTTCAAATATATGTGACGGGAATTAGATATCAGGATGAGGATATAAAATCTTTGCTTCGTGAAAAAACTTTACTATTGATAAAATATATCTGAACATGTATTAAATGCATTGAAAATCAAATTAAAAAACCTATATCCGTTTTCAAAGTTTTGAAACTGATTAGCAGAAGTACCTTAGCGTCTCCTACAAACCCATCTGCCCAATTCAAACAGCCAATCTGTAATATCAAGGCCGTTTAATGCGACGTAACAGATATTACTAGGGACGCCACGCTTTCGAATTCATAAGGACAGTTTTAAAATACTTTAATATTTAAACTACCCTTTTTGTTATTTAAAATAACATTTATATCAAATAATTATTATTTTAAACATAATAAACATTAACATTATTCTGTAACAACAATAAGTGCATTAAGAATATGTTTGCTGTAGCTATGTAGTCATTAAGCGTAAAAAATCGTAATATAAACTCATATAAAACTAAACTATGATGATTTCAACTTAATATTAGTACTAGTAATTTGTTTTAAAGCGAATAATAGTGTAATGCTAAAATTATTTCATTATTTTATCAAAACCATGCATCCTGGTCACAACAGCCTACGTAATTCCTCGCACCGCCAATCATACTAGCGCCCAATTTGATCGCCATTGGTACAAACGAGGTACGTTTGATTGGGCTATTCCAATAAAACTGGACCCACAACGAGTTAAATACGTAATTAGTTCGATTACGCGCTTGTTTGCTTTTGAATTCGAAAATCACGGCCGTAGATATTTCAATTTCTATATTCTGCTGTTAGTAAGGATTAGCCACTCGTTTTCAATTAGTTGCTTATGGCTTAAATACTCGCTATAATTATTATTCTACGGTGACTTATGTCTATAACATAACTGATGACATGGATGTTCAGATACGCGAAAATATGAATGATCGGTGTCATGTTCTTCGAAAACTTCACCTATCTAGACATCCAGTTGGAAAACGCTACGTCTTCACAGTTTCGTCCTTTTTACAGCTTTTATTTTATTCAGCATTCGAATAAAACATGTCACATTTGACATATTGATTAAATAAATATCTTAAAAGATATGAGAGATTCAAAATGCGGTGCCGGAAAGTACTGGACAATTTTTTGTTAAAATTTCACTTGTTATTACGCAAAAACCGAAAGTATTAAGCTGGGATAGCAGATAACAATAAAATGTACTTTCCTATCAATAAATAGTTAAATTTAATTATATCTTCATTAAATTTGTAGTTGCAGTTTATTATTACGCATATTCATACCGTCTTAAAAAAATCTTAATAACATCCCATAAAAACAATTACCAAAATATTTTTCAAGAAACCAATAAATACATAAACATTCATAACAATATTAAAAGATTTTTGCGTCATCTTTATTGACACAGTGCGCGGCTAAGTAACGTAAAAGACAAAGTCTTGAAATATTTATGCATCCAGGTTTTGGCACGTAAGAGACATTTCAACGATTTTTGGCAGTCCACGACGCGTTCCAATTAAATTATTTTCTTATATGCTTTGTAGGAACTGCATTGATAACTTCATTTGTGATATGAGTAAGCATTATATTTACTATTTACGCTATATCTATTTAGTTTTTACCTGTTATATAAGTATTTAGATGCCATATTTTTTTTCTGAATTTGTTTATTCACGTAAAATTTATTATATTTTAATGCAGTAACAACAGGCTTGAATGATAAAATTCATGAAGGATTTACTGTAGGGAAATGAACTAATTCATTGACGTTAATTAGGATTTATTAAACATTCATTACAGATATCATCTACTTTGTTTCTTTTTTGTTTTTTGTAATAAAAAAATAATTCCCAAGTTTATAACCATAATTATTTTTGTATACTGTTATGTATGTGTTGCATTTTTTACGAAATAATTTTTAAACAGATGACTTTTGATATGTTAAATTAAATTAATCTTAAACAAAAATACAACAAAAGATGATCTTAACTGCGCATAACGTGTCAGTTTTCTTCTCATTTTTAAAGATAGCTTGTTTATATTAAAAAATATTACCTAGAGGTGCAAACGTAATATTTCAATTTCATCGAACAACTCATCTCATAAATACACATATTCCTCAGTTTTCCATATTCCACTGCAAAATTCTACTTTACAAATATAATATACCAGCGAACCGCCCCATCTTTTATCTGATGGCTTCCGTTGGTGGAATTAACCATTACAACCCGGCGGAGTCGACGGACTGTGCAACTTTAAGCGTGCACAGGCTTCACCTCTTAATTTGTTGGCTTAGCTCCGAAGGTCCCCAGAGGGGAGACCTCGGCTCGGGCTGCCACTAGTTTAAAACCGTCAGCGATCTAATCGAGGGTGCCCAGGAGGGCCGGACCTCGGCTCGGTTAGTCGCTTTTTGATCCTTTTCTAACCCGTTAGCAACCTGTATCGAGGGCGCCCCGGTGGGCCGAACCTCGGCTCGATCAGTTGCTTTAGGACTTGTTAATTTTAGCTAAAAACCGCTCTATCTAATGGGTGAAAATCGGCCTGGTACGTGCCGATGTCTAACGTATGGAGTGTGAGTTTGCCCTCGACGGCGAGGGCAAAAAGTGTTTCGTATGTACGATTTAACACGCGCTTGCACGATCGTTATATCGTCGTCCGGATCTGTTAATATATGGCGCGGTCGCCTGTAACGTGAATGTTTCCTATGTTTAGGATGAATTATTTTACGTGGTACGTAAGCGGCGGCGCTTCGTACCAGTTCATTAGGATGTTGCGAAGCCGAGTCGAAATATCGGATTGACGCTTGTTTCAAATATTGATGTATGGAGGGCAATTCCAGGTCCACATGCAGGTCAAGGTTGCGCACGCACCAGTGCACGCCCGTGGCCCTGCGTATGAACCTGTTTTGCAGGGCTTGGAGTTTGTGGATGTTGGTAGGGGATGCATGAGCAAACACCGGACTGGCGTAAGTCATGATAGGACGGATAACTGTTTTGTAGAGCAACACCTTGTTACGCAGAGATAGCTTGCTCCTGGGATTTATTAGAGGGAACAGGCGACTTAGGACGTAGAACGCTCTGTTTTTGACCTGCGTGATGTGCGGGCCGAAGCTGAGGGTTTTGTCGAGGGTTACCCCGAGGTATTTGATTTTATCTACCCATGGAATTGGGTAGTCTAGGAGTCGGATCATGTGTGGGATCGTCGGCATTCTGTGTGTAAACAAGACTGCCGCGCTCTTGAAGGGGTTGATTTCGATTCTCCAACGCCGAAACCAGTCACCGAAGCTCCTGGCTGCGGTTTGGAGACGTCGTCGTATGACAAAAGGACATGTGCTGGATGAATAAATGCAAGTATCGTCTGCGATCAAGGCGGTGCTTACTTTATGGTTATGAGGGATGTCGTTGATGTACAGAGGACGGGACCTAGCCTTGTGGAACTCCGGCTAGTAGCGGGTGAGGTTGAGATTTCGATCCCTCGACGCAATATCGGAACGTCCGCTTCCAGAGAAAGTCTCGTATGATGAGTACGAGACGGTCTGGCACGCCGAGCTTATATAACTTGTATATAAGCCCGTCGTGCCATACTTTGTCGAACGCCTTCGCCACGTCGAGGAAACGCGCCCCTGTGTGTTGGCTCCGTAGTATGCGGGATTTAATGTGCTCCGTGAAGCGGTGCACCTGATGTGTACAGGAGTGTTTGGCCCGAAAGCCGAATTGGACTGGATTAGGAAGCCCTTTAGCCTGCATAAAGTCTTGTAGGCGGGTCAAAACTAATATTTCATAGATTTTCCCGAAGCCTTTAAGGAAGCTAATGGGACGATAGGTGGTTGGTTGGTTGGGAAGTTTTCCCGGTGTGAGGAAGCCTATAACTTCAGCGTCCTTCCAAGTGTTTGGAAAATTACTCTTGGAAAGAGCCGCGTTATATATATAAGGACTAGGAGTTTAATGAGGTGAGTCGGAAGAATCTTTATGACGCGGTTTGATATGCCATCGGTGCCCGGGGCTTTCCGTGGTCTAAGCTTTTTGATAATCGATTCGACTTCGTTTTCCGTTACGGGTGTGAGTACGTCGCGTGGGGGTAGGTGTGTCAACCGGTCAACCTCGCTCTCTACCTTGCGGAGATGAGCGGCGCTCACCGGTTGTGAGCTGGGCGAGCATTGAGCCTCGAGACTGTCGGCCAGACATTCGGCTTTTTCCTCATCGAGAAACGCTGTGGGCTTGTCGGGTTGGGTGAGTGGCGGCATAGGTGGATGGCTGCCGCCGCCTTTGAGGCTTTTGGGAATGCGCCAGAAGGCCACATGGAAGGGATGTAGGTTGCTATGCGCGTCTTGGACTGATGTTCAAGGGCGCGTAGCTGCCTTCGGTTCCGCTCGGTTGGTTACCAATCAAGGGCGCGAATCACGGCTTTCTTGCGTCGCAAGAGGCCCTTGATGTCGTTTGGCAAGGCCCAGCGGGGGTTTTCCTCCACCGGGACTTGCCTCGAGGAGGCCTCGACGACACTTTGGCCATGTCTTGTGAACGCATGAGCAGTGAGATTCACGTCGTTAGCGGTGTTTAGGACATTTAGGATGGTATCTAAATGAGGTGAGCTAGTAGAGTTTAGCTGTAACTTTAGCTTATGCCAGTCGACTTTAGTTTTAAGAACTACGTTTGGGTGATTTGAAGGTCCTAGCTTTAAGAGCACGGGACGGTGATCTGATGTTAGGTCGTCGATGACCTCTATGCTTCTAAGAGCGAGATTGACATTTTTTACGATTCCAATATCAAGCACATCCGGTCGTTGTCCCACTGCGTGTGGGAAGTGTGTTTGCATCAACGGCGCAACCACACTAAAGTTGAGTTGATCTGATAATTCTTCTAATGCTAGACCTCGCGGATTAGTTGTGTATGAGTTCCATCGGGTGTGCTTGCTATTGAAATCGCCGGCGAGGATGACGGCGTCTCCTAAGGAAAATAGCGTCTCGAAGTCGGATTGTTCGATGCATGCGGTGACTCTGTATGGTAAATATATCGAAGCTATTGTAATCGGCGCGTGACCTGTCATGGCTGAACCGCCCCAATTTCGCACGGGTGCTTTATATAAAGCATGTGTTACACATATAAACCTTGTTCTTGAATCACTCTGTCTATTAAAAAAATGGGTGCGTGTACTTATGTACGCGCGTGAGAAGTTAAATTTATTTGGCATCATTAAAAAATAGTTTTTAATTGCATGCAAATAATTAATTACAATACAATAAATAATACATACGGATAGTTAACCTCAATTATATTGCAGCACTTGAAAAAGTATAAAGACTTAATTTTTTCACTAATATTCACAAATAGTAAGTAATATCAATCAAAAATAATTAAGATAATTAAAGATGATAGATTTACAAGAACTAATCATAAATAATTCGATTAATAATTTATGGATTCACAAGACGTACTGTGATATATCATATAACTGGTAGTTCAGCGCTATCTGTTGCTTACAAATGTAGAATTCTAAGAGATGTTGGCTTACTTGTACAGCGGTACTATAAATCAGAAGCTTTGATTATGTGTGACTAGATGGCGCTTATCTAAAACTATTACATAGATAAATCACAATGTTGATATATTAAATAAATAAAATATTACCATTATATCAAGTTGAATAAACATCATTACAAAATTAATATATTTATATAATAATATATTTAATATATATATATTTAATATAAATTTAAATAATATTAAATACATTATTAATAATATATATATATATATATACCAAAACAACCTTAATCCTAACTCATAGTGCACATTATGCAACAACTATCGCAAATAAAAAATTACAACTCCATTATCACTACACAAAAATCAACCTTATCACTATGTAATATGGACCTTATTACATTTTCACCGTTTTCATTATAAACTGTTAATTTTGTGTGACGCATCGTAAAATTTCACTCTCATCATTTTTTCATAACGCGCATAAAGAAGTATAACTTCAAAAACCGCATCAAAATCTCACATGCAAAATAGGATCAAAGGATTAGGCTAAGGAATAACACTTGGCGATCCGTGCTATTTCATATTCACTGCTAGGCCTTGGCCAATAAAACCCCTTAATTAAAAAACTCTAATAATTTGCTGTAAATTATAACTTAAACAGAATGCAAATAACTACTAATTCGTATCGTATTGTATTCGCGTTACTTTATTTAAGACTAAAGCAGGGTTTATTTGCAATTAGAGTTAAAAATAAAATGTAATCAAATTATATAATGTCGTTATTGTTTTAAAGTAAATAAGCGATATCTTTGATTAAATTTCTTTTTGAAAACTCAGTCGAATAAACAGAGAAAAGATGATTTACAGACCTTTTGTTATGTTATAATCAGTATTTTAATGACAAAGCTTTAGGAGTTTCAAAGACGATTTTCTATGAAGTAAAGCATAATAAGATATTTCAACCAGAAAAATATGACCGAATTCATCAGTAATACAATTTTGGAAAACTTAACGTCGAAGATGTCACTACTTTCAAACTTAATATCTTTAAAGTATTCATTTTATGAAATTGTCATATATGACACGCTTTATTCACATAGATAACTAATATTTAAATGCATTAACTTTTATGTAAAATTACGCTTTATTAACTTTAATGCGGTTTGAATTTTGGCAATTTAACAATTAAGAAATAGATATATCCGCTAGCAGACCTTATTATACACCATTCAAAGAAGTACAATTATGTCAAACATACTTCAAGTCTATCTTTTACGGTTTTGTCAGCGTTATAGTAGTGTAATCGCAAGATGTAATTTTGGTGCCGATATTATCTTAATATATTTATATCTATTAATCTACTTATCATAAATTATAAAAAATAATAAAATAAGAATGAGCAAAATCAGATACTAGGGCAGAGTGACGAGGCATGTATATAAAAAAGCATACTTCTGAATTGAGTAAACAACAAATTACAATAATATTAATTCAGGATTCATAATTTTTAAGCTTTTTGTCAATAAATTTTAGGATGACTTTAAATTTTACTTACACTTTAAGTTTTTTCGTAATTTACATAAAATAAAAAAAGGCGTATAAAATTTACTTAATTTACGGAAAGAAACATTTGTACATTTAGTTAAGTTTAAAATAATGCTAAAAAATAAAGTCGAGCCGTTAAAAATAAAGGTTAATTAAACACTACAGGCTTGAATTAATATACAAATTAGCCATCCGTCAAGCCGCTAACACATTAATCCGCTTATCCCTTTGAGCTACGTCTCTTTTATATTTGGTACGCTTATACACAATGAGACAAAATGATTACTTTTCGAGACATTTCATTTAACATTATAATATATTACACTAGTTTTATGGATTTGAATTACGTACAATTATTCAGAAATCACTCCAGCGTTATAGACCCTTCTTAGCGTGTATGATGCCTTGGCAACAGAGATTTTATAATAAGCTAAATATTTTGCACAAAATCGTCACTTTTACACATATATAATACATTTAGATAGCAAAAGCTTGCTTATTCGCTAAAGACATAAAGTAAATATTATTTAAGTTTATAAATATCTCATACTAAGGTTTTACGTATATGAAACAAACTTTTTTTATTGTAGGTTATTTTAATTTCCAATTTTGTTAGGTGTTGTTCGATAAGTCTAATATAAACACAGATTATAATGAACACTATGAAGCTTACGTTCGTACAAAACTGAAATATGGTGCTCTATAGTTTTCAGTTTAAAATTTTGCGGAATCTAAAAGATTTGTTTTATTTTGATGGACTAGGTATTTAACATGTTTTATAAACCCGATTTGCTCATGAACTGTGTTTATTAGGACATTTATTAAATTCATAATCCCAAGAAGATCTTATCAAAAAAATCTCGGAACTCATTAGAAGTTGTTAATAGAACTACATTTAATATTAAGGTATCAATTCTTAGAAAACACTGCCGTTACGTTTATACAGACGAATAAATTCAGTTCAGATTAATTACTAATAATGGAAGTACAGCCTAATTAAAATGGGTCAAGAGTAAAGGAAGATCGTATCGATTGTTTGTGGAGGTCAGGCGTTGTAGAACATTGTTCCTAGTATTTTAAGCGTTTAACCAGCTAACATTAACTTAAATGTTTCGAAGCAATAAAAAGTAATTTATAACGATATAACGGACCAGTACTTTTGGTTTAAAGAAGCTTAATAAGATTTGCACTCTACGAGAGAGTTTTAGTAATACTTTGCAATGGAGTACTCCATTAAAATAAGGAATTACTAACATAGTAAAATACATATAGGGAACTAGTTTCTATTTATAATTAATATCACTATATAATTAGTTACCGGAGTCGTAGATGTCCTAAATCATTAAATAGAAATTACTTAGATGGTATCAGTCACCATAATATATAAGTATATTTGAATGAAAAGAAAAAAAATGTTTTTAAAAAATATGTTTTAATTATTTCTATTGCTTGCGCGAATATTATACATTATTAAATAAAATTACTTTACGGATTTTATCGCGTTTATTTTACATTTTAAATTCCCGGCTGTGGTCTACCCCGTGACCACGGCCGCTGGAAAGTATTTGAAACGTCGAAATAACAATTTAAAATGTAAAATAAACGCGATAAAATCCGTAAAGTAATTTTATTTAACAATGTTTTAATTGTTACTTCTCTGACTTAAATTATGTTATAAGAAATCTGCAATTTGCGACCATGTTCTAGACTAGCCGAATCATTATATTAGATTTGATGAACCAAAAATACTAGCTTATGAACATCGATTTATACCAAGGATGATTCGGGAAGCATTAGAAATTAAAAAATATCCAAATTTTAATAAAGAGGATGGTTGGTCTTTGCCATCTCCTGGGATCCAATAATTTCAAAAATTAAACGCAGAGTATAAAAACTACAAAACCGAAGGACAACATAAATACTTTTTGTCAAACCATCATTAAAAATAGAAACAAACGTCAAATTTTTTTAAAAATTGACATATCTTTCATATGTCAATTTTTTAAATAAACATTTGACGGTTATTCGAAACATACAGATACAGACATATACCAACATAGTCTGCCCGTGTCTTAAATCTTATTTTATTTAAAACAAGCGCTCATTTAATTACTAAAACAATAGTTTGCGGTTACAATAGGTTTGGTGCAACGTAAAAGGCTAATAAAAAGAGTATCTACTTAATACATTAAAGAACACTCTAGTATCACATTTGGACTCAAGTATTAAAACTTAGGTAGTCGCTGTCACTCTACAAGGGTGAACCCATGGTACCTTATTGGTTTTCCTCGACAAACAACGTTTTTATAAGAAATTATAGCTGTCACGGATACGGACTGTAAGAGATCGAGGCTTAGGGTCGTGACCACTTCAATCCATTAACCACGTTCTTATGATGTTACGCCATCTTGTTCTACTTATAGCCATTCGGATGGTATCGTAGACGGTACAGTCGAATGTAGTGCGAATTTGGCCGGACTAACGCTTCGGGTTGCGCTCCTTGACCTTTTACCTTTCACTTTGCCAGTAATAACTAGTTTTTAGGAGAAGAATACCTAACTCACGTACTTCCTGTACCTTGCCTTCACTTTTAGCAAATGGTATCGGTCACCTGGTTTGTGGGGACGGTAGTTTCCCGCAAACTCTGTGTCAGATGAAACTTACCAAAGACATGCGTCTGGAAGCAAAACGTCCTCGCCAAAAAAGTGCTAAATCACAGATATATATAGATTTTATTCTGTTCACGTTATGAGTAGGCGTTTTGAAAAATATTTCTTATTTTTTTTTATTTTATAATTAAAGCGAGGAAACTGTTCATTACTTCACTACTACGTACGCTTGAACCATTAGATTCGCAGCGTGAGACGTTAAATATCCGCTCGCGGCTAGGCTAGGCTTTGTAAAATATTGCGGTAGAAGTAGACACATCGGTGATTCTTTCTCAGACAGGGAAGTACCGAAGTCATCAACATCGTCATCATCTATGTCAGTCTACTGATGGACCTCCCCTAAAGTAAACCACCGCTTCCTTAATTCAACATAAAATTTTTTTATAGATTTGAGATGATTGATTAAAGTTATTATATAATTGAAGTTTTTTTATTTACAGCAGGCACTAACGGTTTATGGGATTACTTCGTGTCATTGAAAATAATTTTCGTGATATCGATAAGCGCTCAGTTGACGTTAAATTAAAGTGCTTGTTCCATTAAGAGTACCAAATTAGTGCGAGCGTTTAATAAATCCTGGCAGTAGCCAGACAAATACCGACCATCATAACGCTGACGTAGGTTTAAAAGTTTATAAATTTAAGCAATAAATTTTTTTTACAGTTGATCCGTCGAATATCAAAATGAAATAATTGTAAAGAAACTCAATATATCGATTATTAGTATAATATGAAATACTTCTACAATATAAAAAAATATAAAAAAGTAAAAAGTAGCGGAGATAATGATCGGCCCATATGTATGATCGACTGTATGTTTCTTCACGTTGGGTTTCTTGAACGCAGAGAACGTTGCACCGCGTCTTACAGACAACAGCTTGGATTTGTGCTGTTAGAATCTTTCTATATTAATAAAGAAAGAAACGATATATCAGATATTATTTCTGGATGATCATTACTTCCGTTCCATGTCAGATGTTTTTATGTTTACTATGATTTATTCAATAATCTTTATTCAAGATAGGAGTGATACACTTATTTATTTATTGCCAAAATGCTACCGATAGCTTGGAAAAGAACGCACATGGAAAGACCTGAGAAAAACCGACGTAAAGAAATTCAGCGGAATCTACAGAACATATCTTTTAAGAATTTAAATGCTCCCATTAGTTTTAAAATAAGTATATACTATTCAGAGCAACATTTTCATGTGCAAGTAATACTTAAGACCAAATTGTCTTTAATAGAGCGTAGGTTTCTCTAATTTCAATTTCTTATCTCGCTTATCTGTGTTACATTGTGCATACTGTACTTGGCATCTTCATTGACAGGGATAGTTTCTTGGTAAGTTCAAATGTTTATTATTTGTCATTTTGTTATACACGAGCTGTGCGTGGTTTATAACAATAAATTCATTCTTTATTGTCTTGACTGATTTATATGCTGTTTATTTTTATAAAATATTTTATTACTATAGTTTAATAAATTGGTCGCAGCAAATTTTCAAAATGCAGATTATCATTGAAGAGACAAGGGACACTGTGCACGCAAACTTACCTTATCATAAAACTATTCTTTAAACATAAGTCAGCGTTAGCAATTTTATTGCACTCACTGTATTTGCTTTTATCTTTAAGTATTGACAAAATACTTACCATAATTTAAATAAAGGCTGGTACCACATTACTCCATACTGAATTAAAACAGTATGATTAAAAGCAGGAGCCCTAGATGCAGAGCAACATTTTCTGTTTATTTTTTTTACATGCAACCTGTTAAAAAAACTACAAAGACTCCGAATTTAGTGCCTACTTTTTTCATCAAATATGTTAAATATGTAGATTGATATTCCTTATTTTATTTAAATATTTGTAACGTCATTATGAAATATAAACATTTATTGAAATACGAATAGACAATAAACGGCAGGTGTATTTGTGGTTAACCAACAATTTACTTAATTACTCAGTTTCCGCTTTTCTGCTTAAGGTGCAAATCAAATACTCGAGGTAAATTTAACTTGGTTGATTTTGCATAGTTGGGTTATCGATGAGGGAGAAGTTAGTTATCGAGTCGATTTAAGATTTGCTTTTCATTCCATCATTTCATTGATTAAAGGTGTTGACGGAATATCAATAAGAGATATAAAATCGGAAGAGATTTGGATACATTGTTTTTAATTTGCTTAAAGATTGTGAAAGGTATTCACGTGAAATTCTTTAAAAGTGTGAGCAAAAGAAAAAGCTTGTTAAATCATATATAAATTATTTAATATTTATAAAAAAGTCCATGAGATTCCATCTTTCCGTAAGGGGATTTATAAATTTTTTAGGTGTAAAATAAGTCGATGTTCGAGATCCCACTAACCTTCTATTTCGTTTTGAGTAAAAAAGGGGTATAGAAGGGATTAAACTTGACTAAAAACTAAAAAAAGTAAAGAGTATTTTACAGTAATTAGTCTCCTAAATATAAGGGCAAAAAACATTGAACAAAAAAGCTCCGAATTGAGTGCTTCCTTCTTTTAGGAAGTCGGTCAGAAAAAGCAAAATAAACGCTTGTTGTTGAATTTTTTACTCCAATTCTGACACACATTCAGTGCAGGCGTGTGCCGGACACATCCTAATTGGATATGTCAGTTATCGTAGTACGCGTGACAAATGCTAGTCGGAAACGGGCAGATGATGATTTATTGCGATTATGTTTCATTTTATTTTATTATCTGTTTCTTGATTCTATTAGTAGACGTTTTATTTAAAGAACGATATAAAGAATTTAATGTGTTCCAATCGAAATGAAGAGATTTTATTAATAAAAAAAGAATTTAAGATAGTTCTAGTTTCATAAAGTTCATTATGGCTTTTAAATAGGAATCTAAGTATAGACGCTATGTAAAATTATGCAATAATAATGTATTAAAATATATTGTAAGTAAATATGTTATTATTTTAACATTATAGTTTTCTAAATTACACGTAATTGGCAAATAATAATGCGCTTTATAACTCTGGCGTTGCCATTAGGTATACTTAACAACTAGTCAACGTAACGTTAACTGCAATGTTTAAAAGTGCAAAAGAACAATCATTACCTGACAAAACGATCAAAGACGCCCGTTATCATTGATTAAGGTATTTTTAAATGCTTTGACCAAAGTTTTTAATTCTTTTAATGTAGCCATTTCCATGATAATTGTAGACTATATAAGCAATCTTGTATTACACATTAAATGGGTTCCTTATGAATTTTATACAAACTTATTCTATAGAAGCTTTTAAACTTTTAAATGAGATTTCGAGCTGACCTTATATTTTACTTTATTATTCTTTGTTTGTTGACTTATTAAATTTAAAATATAAACATGTAAACGGGTGGTGAGCGAACATTTTTAAACATTTTTGAGCTGTAAACGCTGTCCATCAACAGTGAAAATACTCGAATTGGCAGCATAAAATGAAATGCGAAAACGTTAGTAATTAAAATTTAAAATAATGTATGAAGCTAAAACATTATTTTGCACTGAAAAAAGTAAATTATTAGATCAACACCTATAATAAGCTTCCATTTCAGTCCTTTAAATGTTCACTTAGACATGACACAAAACTAGATAAACGGAGTGATTCAGAGGATGCGGAAACTGTTTTACTTAAAAGTATTATATTTTAAAATATATTTACATTTATTTAAATCTTTTTTTTTAATTGCTTTAATATCAGATGTGCGTGTTGTATAAAATATGCAATAAGATATTTAACTTTTATACTGTAATAGGAAAGAAAACATAATAAATAATATTTCCACCACCAGTGTTTTCAAATATTTTGTAGATCAAATCAAAATCAATCAACAGCCTGTGCTAGTCCACTGCTGGACATAGGCCTCCCCTAATACACCCCTATTCATTAAGAGGTTTGGACCGTATTCCACCACGCTGGTCAAATGCGGGTTGGTGGGTGGACCGACTTTTTACATGCCCATCCGGCCATGGATTTATTTATTTATTATTTATTTGGCTTTTAATGCACAAGAAGTAAATGGGGATTAATGCCTAAAGGATTATCTACCAGTCAACTTAGGGTGGTCAGAGAAAATTAGGTAGGTGCATGGAGGAAAAAAACGAGGATACGGTTTTTTTGTAAGTTTAGGGGAATGGAATTAAAAATAGATATAGCTATAAAATAAATTCGTAATATATAAATAGAATTTACTATTAATAAATTACTAACTAATATATATTCACATACATATTATTAAATTTACATATGAATATATATATATATATATATATATATAAATATTTTATTATATAAATACATAAATATAAAATATTCTTAATTTATGTAACTAAGTCTTTTTCCTTTCAGCGACCGAATCGTTATTCCAACAGTTTATTAAAAAGTTTCCCTGAGCTTTTCTTTTGGGGAAGGACTCTCCATCCTAATCTCGAGAGGTAACCCATTCCACAGAAGAACTGATGGACAAAGAAAGAGGAATGCATCCATCAGAACGATGTGAAGGAAGGAAAGTAAAGGTTTATTTAAACGCAGATTCAATCGTTAAGGAAAGAGAAAAAAAAAATGAGAAGTTAATAGGAAGGAGTAGAAGTAGAACCAAGGAAAGTATAAATGTGGTTGGGCGGTTTTAATGTCTGCCTTTGGCGTAGGTAACTAAAAAAGTTTTGAAACGATAAGACGAAAACGTGGTCATACTTTAGGATTGAAAATGAAATCGAATGCAATTATTGGGAAGTCGGTCTAATTTGTTGAGCTGATCTTTCATTCAGGTCAAAATAGGAAAACGTCACCATAGTCGATTACAAGGAAATATTGAGGACTGTACAAGATTACCTTTAGTTGGGGCAAAAGTTTTTAGTCTATAAAGGCAAAGCATGGTACTGTAACTTTTTGGCTAACTTGGAGAAAATTTGACTGTTCCAGCCCAAGGTCCCATCCATTACCAGGCCTAAATTTTTGATTGATTTATTGAAGGGTATTGTGGAATTGTCGTAATGATTGGGGGAGAGAACAAAAAAGTCCACTATTTTTATATTCCTTCTGCTACTAAACCAAGAGGGCCTGGAGATGGGTTAACAGACAAAACAAAAATCATTGGTTTTTTTTATTGTTTTAAGATCCCGGTTAATATGACTAATTGCTTCTGGGAGCCCAGGCGAAGGGTGTTAACGAAGGTCGTTTAATAAAAGGGTGATAAGCACACTGAAGGCCTTGAGGATTAGGTTTATAAAAACAGAAAATAACAAGGGAGAAAATAAACCGCCTTTGCGGACGCCACAGTAATAAGGTTAACCTGACTTTAAAATCATCAGAAAAACTGACTGCAGGCCCGCGAAGAAGGGATGAGAACCAATCCAGCGCCCTGTTCGAAACCATCAAGGCGAAAGGGATAAGAATATCGGATTAACGCCAAAAGGGATTTAGAGGAAACTTTGCCATTTCCTGTTACCTATTATTCTCAATGCCTGCCCCTAACGTCGCCAGTCACTTTAAGAAGGGCTGTGTGGTACGCCAACCAGGTCGAAACCAGATTGTAACGGATTTATCAAATTGTTACTGTGGAACAAAATGAGAAAAATTGTTTAAGGACACAGGACCCAATTCCCTTTGGACAAGAAAGGGCAGGATTGAGAAGTCGAGATCAAGTGGATCACCTTATTTTTCGGACAAATTGGGTGATCAACCCAAATTGCCCTAATCAACTAGGGAAAAACAACAATGAAAATTTTGCTGAGTCCCGGGATTCGGAAACCCCACGACCTCCAGTTTCTAAAGCACTCGCCCATACCACTAAACCCAATAAGGCTAAGAGGCAGTTAATTTGTGACCGGACAAAATAGCATTCCAGGTTCAGCCAAAGATATCTTTTTTAGCTTTTATGAACCGTTAATCGTGTTAACATTCGGTTGTAGAATAAGTATTTAACTTAGTTAAAAATTAAAAAGTTAAGTAGATTTTAACCCAAAAAAAAAAACTGTGTTCATTATATGGCTATTGTTTTAATGGTTGGCTTTTGCCTTGTTTGCTAAGAGTTAAGAGGTTTGTTATGGACGGAGTTGTAAATGAAATTTTTGGAAACGACAGGTATAATTTTATATAATTAAGTAAAGAATTAAACGCATTAAAAAGCAAAATAATTATATTACGTATAGTTTTTCGCGAAAGCAACAGAAAGTATTTCATTGAATAAGATACAAAATATAGTGTATAACTTACAAACGATATTAGAATGTTAAGGCAAAATCATCCCCAAATACAAAAAATTGTTTTTCCATTTTTTATGAGTACGTCAGATTAGTTTATTGAAATATGTAAGAAAACATGGTTTTCTTTGAATTGTTTAAAAGCGATGATTGACCAGGAGGTTTACCTGGTGGTAAAAGATATTGCTCATGATAAAAGCAGTTTTAGCCGCTTCCAAATTAACTCTGAGCCCTTTCCTGGACATAGGAAAGGAATGTCGTTTGCCGAGAATTTGCGCCTGCAATGAAGTTTCCGGAAGAAAGTAAAGTTTACACAAACTGATTTGTGGATGAACAGGCACCGCGGGGATACTATCGCAAACCATTCTCTTGAAAAAAGAGAGCTACCTCCCATGCAAATATATCTGAGAATGTAGAGAAGACAGATATACTTAAACATTAATCATCTCTTTTAAAAAACAGACAACAACCCCTTTCAATCAATCAATCAACTGCCTGTGATAGTCCACTGTTGGACATAGGCCCCTAATACGCCCTTGTTCATTGGGGAGGTTTGGACCGATCCCACCACGCTGGTCCAATGTGGGTTGGGTGAGTGGACCGACTTTTACATGCCCACCCCGCATGGATCATTTTTTTTTCAGACAATTGGGGATCAACCCAACAGTTCTAACCAATTAGGAAAACACAATGAAAGTTTGTTTATCCCCGCAGGATTCAAACCCACACCTCCAGTTTCAAAAGCACACGCCCATACCACTAGGCAACGGAGGCAAAGTTAACAC
Source organism: Lamproptera curius (assembly GCA_029286875.1). Lineage (NCBI taxonomy): Eukaryota > Metazoa > Arthropoda > Insecta > Lepidoptera > Papilionidae > Lamproptera > Lamproptera curius. The sequence goes on from JAGSMT010000307.1 coordinate 146,390, forward strand.
AACCATTATTTATGGTTTTTCTACTGGTTATTTTATCTAAAAGGAAATTAATTAAGTCTTGGTATACATGTACATTGTAATGCAATAACTGACACCATACGGTGGGTTAATAAAGAGCAACGTAATGTTCTAAATAATACAGCTACAACAAGAAAATTAACTTATAACAAAGAAAGGGACTAAACGCCCACGCCATATTTTTTTACCAAATTTTGGACATTCTTAATTAGAAGTCGGGACGTAGTATGCGTGAAAAACCAAACATAAAATTATAACGGTTTGTTTATTTCAACCATGATTTGTTTCATTGATTTCTAGTAGACATTACCGGCCTTATTTTAAGCTGCTGTAATTACGATAAAAATTTTGACTATCAAAGGAAATTATTTATGGGAAAGAAGCATTCAGTAATGAATTTTACATCCCAAGTTTTGATTATCAATATTTTAGTACTGATTTTAGTTTTCTTTACACAAGTAACAAAAAAATAATCAGACACTAACCGAAATTTCCGATTGGAAGTTTATTTGGAATCAATAAGAAAAGTGAAATTATTCCAATTGAATAAAGATTTCTAATTTTTGACATTGATTTTGATTGTCTAAAAACAAATAGTAATGCTTAACATATTTAAAAAGTTTCATTCTAAATGAATGTAATAGTAAGTAAATGTATTCTATGTGCTTTTGCCCAACATTCCAAAAAAAAAAAGGATTCCAATCTGGAGCACGTTTTTTTTTTTTTAATTTTTACCCCCTACCTTTTATGTTACCCTCGTTGCTCGGCTACTAGTGGCATCTTTTAAAAAATATTTATACATATATTTATATTTTTTTTAAATTTTAACGGTATGTTTTGGTCCTTTATTTGTTATATAATATAATTATCAAATATTTATGTTATTAACGCATTTTTTATTTATAAGCATATTTATGAACAACGATGAAAAGTTTATAACAAAAAATAGTGGGAGGTGTATTATCGGCGCCACTTTCCGGGGAAAAGTTCGATAAGGGGCTGTACCTGTAGCGTGGTAATTAGGTAACCGCAAAATCAACAAGACAAAAATGAAAAGGTTTCCAGGGTTTTAAAGCAGAACCCCTTTTGTCCCACCCCATAGTATAATAGGTACTAGGTTTTAGTTCCCCAGTCGGATCCTTTCAAAACAGAGACCGTTGGGACCTGGGTATTTAAAATATTATTTTAATAATACCCCACTATTAGTAAACCTAAAATGGAGAGTTAAAATAAAAAATTATTAATGCCGGCAAACCCGGCATTTATATATTCAGTGATACAAAGAAATTAACCTGCATTTAATTCTAGAAATTCAAATATTATAATATATCCTTTTTGTTCATATCATCAGCCTTTGTTAGTCCCCAACGGGACATAGGCCTCCCCTAATTTAACCCATCCATCAGGGAGGGACCGATCCCACCACGCTGGTCAATGCGGGTTGGTGGGTAACCGACTTTTTACATGCCCATCCGACGGCCATGTGGAAATCAATCCTT